>LR749685.1:1640741-1657235 GCA_902729485.2 Mus minutoides | reverse complement strand
TGAGGATTTTTGTGTTCTATTACAGCTTGTACCCAAAATGACCTTACTTTGGGGAGGATGTCTTCAACCAGCTAGCACCTCCAAACAATCGGGTTAAAAGGATGGCCATTACTGCTGTATTACTAGGTTCTCTCCTTGGCATAGGGGCGTTCTTAGTATAGGGGCCTCAGCCCTAACACTCCAAGATAAAAATTACAAAGCCCTATGGATGGCAATATATGTGTCTTAGTTAGGATTTTATTGCTGTGACACCACGACCAAGACAACTCTTATAAGGACAACATTTAATTGGAGCTGGCTTACAGTTTCAGTCCATTATCATCAAGATGGGAGCATGGCAGCCTCCAGGCAGGCATGGTGCAGGAGGAGCTGAGAGTTCTACATCTGCAACTGAAGGCTGCTAGCAGAATACTGACTTCCAGGCAGCTAGCACACACCCACAGTGACACACCCACTTTAGCAAGGCCACACCTACTCCAAAAAGGCCATCCCTCTAACAGTGCCACTCCCTGGGCTGAGCATATACAAACCATCATAGGCTCCCATAAGCTCATAGATTTGAATTCTTGGTCACCAAGGAGTGGCACTATTTGAAAGTTAGGGGGACTCTGCAAGTGTGAAGACTGGGAAATGTACCTCAAACAAGGATGAAAACTTGGTTCAGATTGACTTTATCAACCTGGATCAAACTTGGGGAGTCTGATGCCAGGCAGTTCATCACCAGCACATCTAAAGACAGCGCAATATGGGGAAAGGTTTGTAGGGTAACAACCATTCCAATTATAAGTGCACAATAAAACTTAAGGTATGACTACATAGAAAAATAAATAATAATAATAATAATAAAAAGATAGAGGTCACCTACCCCTTCCTGGAATTCCCCTAATATGCTTTAAATCAGGCCTTCAAGCTCACTTTAAAGTCTCTCCATCTTTGTAGGTAGTAGACCCCAGCATGCTGGACTTCTGCAGAATAAAACACTCTTTGCATTTACATATAATTTGAGTCCAGGGTATCACTCTTCAGCAAGAGTTAGGGTTCAGAGTAAGACAACCATGGGTTTAAACTCTGCTGCTGCCACTTACAGCTTTCAAGACCTTTGAGACTCGGTTTCTCACCCCTGAGCTCTACCCGCAGGACACTATGCAGAGTAAATTAGGACACAATAGCACAGATGCATAATCATTTAAAATAAATATCAAAAGACTCAAAACATAAAATAACCCAAATAGATAGCCGACCACGAATAGGGGTAAGCTATGGGGAAGGGGCTCAAGAAAACGTAAAGTGACTCATAGTGAAGCAAAGAGAGGGCAGTCAAAGCACTCGGAGGTCAACCGGGAACATGGCGCCACTTCTATCTACAGATAAGCAAACATGTAAATGAAAAAGGAATGCTGTGTAGAGAGGGACTTGGGGGCGGGGCTCCCCTATTCTCTGATTAAATCACATGGATTACTGGAGAGCCATATAACAAAGCTGTTATATCTTAAGAGTTTGTAAGTCCACCCTGAAAGTTATCAAAAGGGAGTAATTAGAGAGATAACCAAGGGGTTAGTCATGAGTACAACAGCTCTTTGATCAGAGCCTCTGGAACTGTGAGCCAATGAGTCCCCATGCCTACAAATGACCTGACCTGGGATATTCTGTTATAGCAATAGCAAGTGGGCCAACACCATCACTAAATGTCAATGTCTTATGACTGGATCACATGAGATATTCTTTTAGCATATAATCCACACACCATAACTGTATCAATAGCTTATGACTGGATCACATGTGAGATATGCAGGTTTAACACGGACAGGGCCAGGTGTGAGGACACTCAGGGTTCTGCACCTGCCATCACAACACACCTAACTGCCGAGTATCTTCATCCTAGAAAAACAGCCTGGCTCTCTCTTCTCCCTTCTTTTTCGACGCCATCTTGCCCTTCTCCCTCTCAATTAACCTCACATGGAACAGAAAGAAAGAAAGAAAGAAAGAAAGAAAGAAAGAAAGAAAGAAAGAGAGAGAGAGAGAGAGAGAAAGAGAGAAAGAGAGAAAGAGAGAAAGAGAGAAAGAGAGAAAGAGAGAAAGAGAGAAAGAGAGAAAGAGAGAAAGAGAGAAAGAAAGAGAGAGAGAAAGAAAGAAAGAAAGAAAGAAAGAAAGAAAGAAAGAAAGAAAGAAAGAAGGGCCTGAGTGTTGGGGTCCACTGCCCGCAGTGGACTGGGTTCCTGGAGGATTGGCCCGAAGCTGAAATGAAACTAAGGGAGTGGGGGAAGAAAGAAGGTCTCCGAGGCTACATGGTAGCTTCTGCTTAGAACGACTCTTTAATGGTGGACAAGCATTTGGGGATAAAGGAAGGGGAACCCGCCCCCAGTCTTCTGCGCAGGCGTTCTGGAGTTTGGCGGGAACCCTGAAGTCTCGTGACGTCTCGCAGGTTGCACAGGTGGGCTGGTCGTAGGTGGGCCTCTGGTAAGCTGGGCGGAGCCGGGTGACCTAGGAGACTTGCAGAACCTGGCTGCCGGGGTACCCGGGCTCTTAGCCTAGTTAACAAAACAATGGATGCCATTGGGTGTGGCACGGCTCTGGCCATTTGCACCAACTATGTTGGTGGAGAAAGGACACCACACCTGAGTATCCATTAGCAGTTGTGGGACCGGAGGTACCATGGAACCAGGAGGAGCTAGGGTGGAGGAAGAGTGAGGCCAAGGCACATCCAAACTGTTCCCTGTCTGTTCTGGGCCTATATGTCTAGACACACGTAGCCTTATGACCCCCGACTCACCCTTAGTCATGTAACCTGGTGTCCAAGTCACAAGTTAAACTTCCTCTCTCCTTATAAGGTCTTATACAGCAAGCACCTGGAATTCCTCCTTATGCAAATGAGGCACCCCCGGGACCTGCTCTGACCAAGGATGTACATTCACCCCTCCACCCCACCCAACCCCTACAAAGGTTAAATAGCCTTTGTCCTCCACCCACACACCAATTTTAAAAGCTGCTCAACTAAGTCTCTCTCCCAAGAAGTCTTTCTTGTCATGTAGCTCACCCGTGGCTCACCCGTGGCTCACCTGAGGCTCACTGAGACACTTCCTGCCACTCCTTCCTCGATTTCTCTTTCTGGCCAGGTTCATGCCATCATACCTTTAAGGGAGGGGAGCAAGCATTGAATAAGAGGCATTTGCCTTTCTCACTAGTCTCTGGTCACTATTAATCTACATCCTTTCTCTATAAAAAAGCCTGTTCTGGGCATGGGGTAAATAGGGTTACACAGTGTGCAACCTTTTGTATTTGGCTGGTTTTGGTTTAATGTATTCAAGACAGAGCCACACTGTGGAATGAGTCAGCACTTTCCTTTTATTCTTAAACAGCATTGCCATTGTGTGGGCACTGATTGGTCATCTGTCTTTCAGATGATTCCCATCTAAGTTGTTTTACTACACAGATTTTTGTTTATTTACTTTTGTTTGTCTGAGACAAGGTCTCACTCTAGAGCCCAGACTAACACTAAACATATGATCCTCCTGCCTCTGCTTCCTAAGTGGGGGTCATAGATATGTACCAACATGGTTGACTTGATCCACTTTTATACAAACATTACTCTCTGCTCTTTGCTGTTCTAAAAAATGGAGTTGCTGGATTATATTTATTTTCCTCCTTTGGTTTATTTGAGATAGGGTTTCCTGTAGTTGAGACTGGCCTTGCACTCCTAATCCTCCAGACTATGCCTCCCAAGTATTGGGGTAACAGACTCATTTGACCTTGTAGCAATCCCTGCCATTCTCCACAGCAACCTCCTTCACCACTGATGCACATGAGTCCAGAATCTCTGCATCCAAGTCCTCCCCAGCACTTGGCTGGCTCCCCACATCCTCTCTCCTGGTCTCATCTCTCCACGGATATTATTTAATCTTATTTTTAAGATTTATTTTTTTATTTATTATATGTAAGTACACTGTAGCTGTCCTCAGACACTCCAGAAGAGGGTGCCAGATCTCGTTGCGGATGGTTGTGAGCCACCATGTGGATGCTGGGACTTGAACTTATCACCTTCGGAAGAGCAGTCTGGTGCTCTTACCCTCGGAGCCATCTCACCAGCCCCATAATCTTATTTTTTATAATGTATTTATTTTTATTTTATGTACATCAGTGTTTTGGCCGCATATATGTCTGAATGAGGGTGTCAGATCCCCTGAAACAGGGGTTGCAGATAGTTGGGAGCTGCCATGTGGGTGCTGGGAATTGAACCCGGGTCCTCTGGGAGAGCAGACAGCCCTCTCAACCGCTGAGCCATCTCTCCAGCCACTCCCCTATGGTTTTGATCCTATTCTCTTAAGTTCTAATTATGCCAAGCACTTTTCATGAGCTTTTTGGTCATTTATGGACCTTTGGAGAAATATCTACTCAGATCCTTATGTGTGTGTTTGGTTTGGTTTGGTTTTATTTAATTATATTTAAATTTTTCATTTGGTGTGGTAGAGGCTCACATGTGCCACAGCATGGAGGAAAATGTCATAGGACAACCTCTTCTTCCATGTGGCTTTAGAGATCATCTAACTGATCAGCAGGCTTGGCAGTAGGTATTTCCCACACTGAGCCATCTGGCCAGCCCTGCTTTAATTCCTTCTCAGTTCATGGGACTTTGTTGCTTTCCTTTTGCTTTTCCACATTCTGCTCTGAATGCAACCGTAAGAGATGCTTGCAGAACAGCTCATAAAAGAACAGAATAAGGTGGGCATGGGAGTGCACACTTGTAATCCCAGATCCTGGGAGGAGGAGGTAGAAAGATCCTAAGTTCAAAATCATCCTCAGCTACACAGAGAATTTGAGGCCAGCCTGGACAATGTGATACCCTGTCTTATCCAACCCCCCTATCCCCACCCACAAAAAAAAAAAAAAGTTAGATAAAGTTGGGTGTGGCTTCTCAATAGCCTCCTTTGGAACTCATCAAGAGTAGATACATTCACTCAGCCATCCCATGGAACACACAGTACATACCCATTCAACTAATGTTCTTTTCCAGGAAAAGTGTAGGCCTTTCTGGCTCTGGCTGCGGCATGTGTCAGCAGGAGGAGGAACCACAGCAGAAGAATTCTAAGTCTGACAGAGGAAAGGAGAGCAAGGCTAGATCTAATCTAGCAGTGTGTCAGTGGCAGCAGTGGGGACCCATAAGGAGGAGGCTGCCTAAGGCACAGAGACCTGTTCCAGCCCTGCAATGTCCCCCTCAATGGCAGCCTGATGTGGGTCATACTCTCCTAAATAGGGAAGGAATTTTTTTGGAGGCAACTCTGCAATGTCTTTGTTAATTTTGCCTATGATGGTTTTCCTCCTTTCTATTTGATGTGAGTTGACCTCAGCTCATCTGAATTTGGCAACCCTCAGTTATAGAATCCACCAAGGGTCACATTAACGTACTCCCAGGGGATTGCTCTACTGAAAGCAAGCCTGAGGTCAAAATCCACCAAACACAACCACTTTCCAGTAAACAGGGACAAAGGGCCTCAGCCAGGGATAGAATGTCCCTTCTGAGGTGGCTGCCATACTCTCCTGACCCCAGAGCTAGGTCACCTCATGGAGTCAAACCACAGATATGAGAATATCATATCAGAATAACCAAATTAAAAGGGGCTCATCAGTGATGATATAGTCTGGGTGTTTACCAACTGGGTGAAATCCTTGGCGCTGAAGCTGTGTCTCAGTGGTTAAGAGCACTCACTGTTCTTTCAGAGAACCCAGGGTCAGTTTCCAGCACCCACATAGCAGCTCACCACCATCCGTAACTCCACCCTTCTCTGGCATCTGCCGGCACTAGGTGTACAAACTCAAACACTTACACACATAAAATACAAATAAACGAATCATTAAAAGGAGAAATAAAGAAACAAAGCTGTCGCTTTGGGCAAAGGAAACCCAAGACCCTAGGACATAGCTCTGACCCTCCATAAGGAGGAAAGATACTTTGTGGTGGTTTGAGAAAAATGGCCCCCATAGGCCCATAGGGAGTGGCACTATTAGGAGGTGTGGCCTTTTGGAGGAAGTGTGTCATTGGGAGTGGGCTCTGAGGTTTCAGAAGCTCAAACCAGGCCCAGTGTCACTCTTCCTGCTGCCTGCTGATCCAGATGTAGAATTCTCTACCTCCTCCAGCATCATCTCTGCTTGCTTACCGTCATGCTTCCTACCATGATGACAATGGACTAAACCTCGAAACCTGCAAGCCAGCTCAATTAAATGTTTTTCTTTATAACAGTTGCCATGGTCATGGTGTCCATTCATAGCAATAAAACCCTGACTAACATATGCTTCATTTTGTCATTATGAATACAACACAGAAAACAAGGTACAATTAGCTTCCTAGCCTGCTTATTGTATCAGACTGCAGAGATTAATGAGAAAGGCAGAGTACATCCACCAAGAGTGAGGTGACCTCAAAGGGCTGTTATTAGGAAAGTATAGTGGCCTCATAAGGGAAGAACCAGCAGGGAGCCACCAGTTTCTTAAATAGATACCATGACAGCTGATAGTACGTGTTCTAGCACTGTGCTTTGCCTATCCAAAGCAAACATGTGGTCACCTAAAACATGTGATTGCGGAAGACATGTCACAGCATTGGGTGACCCAGCTGGTGATTAAGGTATGAGCTCAAAGAAATCCTGGCTTTGGGGCATCTGAGGGAAGGGATAGCCAGAGGATCAGAGTCAGCCCTTATCCACAAGTGATGGGGGAAGGCATTAAGAACCCAGCCTTGGCCTCCTCCTGATTGTGGAAGGTAGAGTGTGTGCCTAGTGTATAGCCACACCCTGTCAGGATTTCTAAGAAACACTTGGCCTGCATGTAGTGGTTGTCCTGGGAGCCAGATGTATAACAGTCTGGACACATGAAACTTGAAAATGCAAAAACATCCTTCCAGCTGCTTCCTGCTTTTTCTTCCTGAACTAGAATGATGTAGAGGGAGGTAGCAGTTCTGAAATCAGATGGAAAGTGCTTCTGTCTATGATGCTGGGAGAGGGGGATGGTCAAAGGGCCAAATGCCTTCCTAAGAAATGAGATGATTAATAATTCAGAACCCTGACTGAGATGACAAGGAGCAAACGTCCACACCCTCCAGCTTCACCAGTTTGCAAACATCCTGGTTGACCCCTAGTTGGGAAGAAATAGCCAGTGGGATGAGCTAAAACCAGGCCTTCACTTACCCATTCAGCAAAGTCTCTGTTCATTGCATGCCGCACAGTGCCAAGGCTGCACACAGGGACGGGGATAAGGCAGACAGTCTCCGCTTCATGCGTCTCAAGTGTTAAGGAGCCAAGACCTGTATCCTGTGCCTCGGCACGACAGCTGGAGGGCTACTGAGATAGGCAGCTAATTCTCTTCCTGGCGGGAAATGGAGCCTGGTGCATGTTGTTGCCAGCCTTAACTGAGCAACCCCAGAGCTGAGGGGTATCAGTATCTTAAGGTACTAAATTCCTGTGGAGACTACACAGATGCCCAAGTTCTCACCTTGACAGGAGAAGAGACAGCATGAGAGGTCTCTCATTGGTTTCTATGAAATAATGGCCTTTACTCGTCCCTGCCAAGTGGGAGCCTACACCTTTTAGTGCCCAGGTCTGGGCTGGGAGACAGGTGAGCTCCATCCTCCCTCTACCATGTGCATACTGGTTGCTAGGGGTTTCTAAGCTGTGCTGTCATGCTTGCAATCAACTTCAGAACACTTCCATCACCCTAAAATGAAACTATCTTCTGCTACTAGTCTCCTGCCATTCCCAGTTACAAGCAAACACTAACCCTCCATCCACAGACTTCCAGTATTTGATAAAAATGTAACCACAGTCCATGCTGTCATGCACCTTGTGTGTGTGTGTGTGTGTGTGTGTGTGTGTGTGTGTGTGTGTGTGTGAGAGAGAGAGAGAGAGAGAGAGAGAGAGAGAGAGTATACATATATGTGTGTCACATATATGTGCACAGGTATGTGTTGTGAATTTGGTTTACTGCTTGTATTACATTAATTTGGTCCTGAAATTACACAGAAATTCGCAGGTCTGTATGTAGGATGCTGAGGGTCTCTGCCCCCAGTTGGCTTTGATTGGTAAATAAAGTTGTCAGCAGCCAATAGCTGGGCAGGGAGACAGAGGCAGGACTTTTAGGATTCCTGGGCAAGAGACACAGGGGAAGAAGAAGGTGTCATGCTGAGGAAGGAGAAGGTCCAAGCCTAAGAAGTGTAGGACAGAGAGACAGAGAGACAGAGAGACAGAGAGACAGAGAGACTGTCCACATGTAAGAGTTGGGGATCATGGCCCAGGTGACCTACAGGCCTGGTCTGGGGCTACCAAGATGGAATATAGGCTTAGTAAGTAATAACTCAGGAATATCAGAGGAGAGAGTGTGTTAGCCATGTGGGAGTGCCTAGTCATTGAGCTGTTTAAGGCATATTAAATATAAGGCTCTGTGTGTGTTTTATTCAAGAATCCACAACATTGGTGTGGTAGTGAGGAACTCGGGCTGCTGACGCTGGGCAGATAGAGTGGATTAATCTAAAACAGCTACAAGGGCGCTCATGTGCCATGAGCTGTGGAGACAGAGATTGACACTGAGTGTCTTCCTCAGTTGTCATTGTCATCATCAATCATCATCATCATTATTTTGAGACAAGGATAGAACTGGCCAGGAACTTGCTATGTGGACCAGGCTGGTCTCAAAGTAGATCTGCCTGCATCTACCCCCCAAGTTCCAAGATTAAAGGTGTGTAACACCACACCTGGCTTATTAGTCTATTTTTAGACAGAGTCCCACCGTATAGCTCTGTCTGGCCTGAGCTTGCTATGTAGATCAGGCTGGACTCCAAAATCACAAAGATCTACCTGTCTCTGCCTCCTGAGTGTTGAGACTAAAGTGCCATTGTGGTCGTCTTACCTTTTATGCTTTTAATTTATTTTAGATTTATTTAATTATATATATATATATATATATATATATATATATATATATATATAGAGAGAGAGAGAGAGAGAGAGAGAGAGAGTTTTTCCTACAAGTGTATATGTGCAACTCATGCATGCCTGATACCCAAGGACTGGAACTCAAGTTATAGGTAGTTATGAGCTACCATGTAGGTAGTGATAACCAAAACCGCCATCATCTACAAGAAAAGTAAATGTTCTTAACCACTGAGAGATCTCTCATGCCCCTTATTTATTTATTTTTAATATTTACTTGTTTTTACATTTAGTTAGCATATGTACCTATTTGTATGCATGTGCATGCTTGTGCAAAACTGACTAGATCACACCACTGCACCTCGGACCTGAACTCAGATCTTCATGCTTGCACAAACTTTCGAAACTGTTGAGACATAATTGCAGTGGTGCCAGCAGTGTGGCAGGAGTGAGGGGTACCTGGTAGGCCCATGCCAAGGTATCGCCCTGAAAAACCATACCATGTCACAGACCTGGTATAAGGGAGATTTACTGTGGGCAAAGGGAGGGCAGGAACACCTGGAGAAGGGGTAGAGGCAGACAGAACCATAGGGCAGAGAAAGTGGGGATAGAGATGGACAGAGAGAGAAAGAGAGACCAGCCAGGAAAACTTGGGAACAGGGAGAGAGTGGGTGGGGGGAGGGAGAAAGAGAAAAGGAAGAAAGAAGAGGTAGGTATCTAGCAGTCCTTTTATACAGATGTCAGCCAAACTTGACTCACAATGGCTGCAGGTGGTGATGCAGGCTGTTGCTAGATCACTGTTGGGAGGAGCCTAACAGAATTCTCTGTAAGGCAACAGAAACATAGTTAGAGAACTGGGACAGAACGTTTAGGAGTGCCTTCTGAACCCTGAACCCTGGAGCCTCATATCTTAGGGTGCCAGCTTTCACTCATGAGACCATAGTGGGCCCTGAGAGGATCAGTGCAAGTCTTCTTGGGATAGGGAACCACCCTAAAGAAAGAGTCTTCCTGAAAGAAGTGGGGACCCCCTGAGGAGTCCTTGTCACTCCATTTTGAATCAGCACCACCCCCATCAACATAGTAATCTCTTTAGGTTTCGTGGAACCAATGAGGCCTTTTAAAAGCTGTACTAAGGTTGTGAAAGGGATGTTTTCTCTGCCTGGCTTATGCAGTAGACTTTGTGTGGAAGCCAAGGTCAGCAGACAATCCTCCAGGCTCTTTCTTTTTCTTTTCTTTTCTTTCTTTTTTTCTTTTTTTTTTTTTTTTTTTTTTGGTTTTGTTTTTTGTTTTTGTTTTTTGAGACAGGGTTTCTCTGCATAGCCTTGGCTGTCCTGGAACTCACTCTGTAGACAAGTCTGGCCTCGAACTCAGAAATCCGCCTGTCTCTGCCTCCCGAGTGCTGGGATTAAAGGCGTGTGCCACCACGCCCGGCATCCAGGAGAGGTTCGGGAATTTTCAGCCACTCTGAGATAGAACTCTCTGGGGCTCTTCTAGGGACAAGGTCCAAGGCCCCTGATCCTCCTGGCTGTGTGAGGCTATCTCCATACTTTTCCAAAGCCCTGCACTGCCTACTGCCTGTGCCTAGCTATCACCTGTGGCAATGTACTGGCTAGTTTTGTGTCAACCTGACACAGCTGGAGTTATCACAGAGAAAGGAGCTTCAGTTGAGGAAATGCCTCCATGAGATCCAACTGTAAGGCATTTTCTCAATTAGTGATCAAGGGGGAAAGGCCCCTTGTGGGTGGTGCCATCTCTGGTCTGGTAGTCTTGGGTTCTATAAGAAAGCAGGCTGAGCAAGCCAGGAGAAGCAAGCCAGTAAACAACATCCCTCCATGGCTTCTGCATCAGCTCCTGCTTTCTGAACTGCTTGAGTTCCAGTCCTGACTTCCTTTGGTGATGAACAGCTGTATGGAAGTGTAAGCTGAATAAACCCTTTCCTCCCCAAGTGCTTCTTTGTCATGATGTTTGTGCAGGAATAGAAACCCTAAGATAAATTGGTACCAGGAGTGGGGTATTCCTGTGACAACCTGACCATGTTTTGGGGAAGACTGTGGAAGGACTTTGGAACTTTGGGCTAGAAAACCGGTGTTAAGTGTTCTATCAGATGTTGTGTAGAAGCTTGGAAGATAATGTTGAGAACAGTGCAGAAGCTGGAGGCCTGGCTTGTGAAATTTCAGAGGGAAAATTAAAGGGCCATTGCTATTTTGGATTGTGAAGATTCTGTGGTTCTGGTTAGCTGGTGCTGAAAAATCAGCTGTGATTAATAAGATACCAGAACTACTAAAGTGAAACCTTTGTATTACTGGGACTATTGATGCTGGTTAGCTGGAGCTAAGAAATTGGTGGTGATTAAGAAGAGACCAGCATCATTGAGGTGAAATCTTCTGGGAAGTGTTTTCTGAGAGCACAGATGCTGTGTTCCAGATAGCCAAAGTTGTTCTTCGTGCTGAAGCAGGACTTGGTAATGTGTAAGAGTTACCCAGGTGGTACTGGTTTTGAAGGCATGAAGGGGTCACACAGAGCAGCTGAGGCTCAGCACTGTGAGAGGCCACCGAAGGCCATTGGTGAAGGTGTGGCCTCAGTTGCAATTGATGACCCAGGACTGAAGGGGTCATGCAAAGGAGTTGAGACTTGGCACCATGAAGAGAGCTTTTGAGAGGCTATTTTTGAAGCCAAGTTACAGTGGAATAGCAGCATTTTGGAGATGCCAGTACCATGAAATGACCATCAAAAACAGCAGCAGCAGTGGAGTACAGGCAGCTGGAACCTAGAAGACAAGGTGTGTGCTACAAAGGGCATGGCTGGAGAAGTGACCCAAGCCCTTGGAGGAGTCCAGAAGATCGTGAGTTGGATCCCAGACATTGGACAGTGGAGTTTAATTTTTGCTTTTGATTGTGACTGTGCCCTGATATTTTTCCCTCTTGAAGGAAGAAAATATCCCACAGTTAAGGGACTTTTAATTGTAAAAAAGACTTTGGATTTCAAAGGATATTGGATATTTTAAAAGGATTGAACTTTTAATATGTAAAGACTATGGGACTTTTAAAGTTATTTAAGATCTTAGGGATGAGTAAGAACTAAGAGTTCAGGCTTACTAGTGATGTATTTGTGTGTCAAGTTGACAAAGGGTCAATTGTACTGGCTACTTTTGTGTCAACCTGACACAGCTGGGTTATCACAGAGAAAGGAGCTTCAGTTGCGGAAGTGCCTCCATGAGATCCAGCTGTGGGGTATTTTCTCAATTAGTGATCAAGGGGGAAAAGCCCCTTATGGGTGGTGCCATCTCTGGCCTGGTAGTCTTGGGTTCTATAAGAGAGCAGGCTGAGCAAGCCAGGAGAAGCAAGCCAGTAAGGAACATCCCTCTATGGCTTCTGCATCAGCTCCTGCTTTCTGACCTGCTTGAGTTCCAGTCCTGGCTTCCTTTGGTGATGAACAGCAGTGTGGAAGTGTAAGCCGAATAAACCCTTTCCTCCCCAAATGCTTCTTTGTCATGATGTTTGTGCAGGAACAGAAACCCTGACTAAGACAGGCAATGATATAGGAATACCGGGATATCTTTGAAAACTGAGGTTTTAGGAGAGAGCTAGAGTCCCAAAACCTAGATACCACCAATTCTCCCACAAAGCAGGCTTTTGGGGTTTGCACTGTGAATTCAAAGACTGAAATTCATGGACTACACTGGGTGAGTTTTAGAGAAAGGTTTAGAAATTTATAGGTAGGAAAGGGCATGGCTCTCAGCCACATAGCTGACATTCCCCTGCATGTCAGATAGGGAAAGGGGACTTCAGAGATAGGGTGGGAAGCCCAAAGTACCAGAAAAGGTACACTTGGACTCTGGCTGGCACCAGAAAGAAGAGGGCATTAGAGAAGACTCATAAAGGTGGGCAAACCCACAGAGCCTCAGAGAGGTTTCTGAGGACTTTCATCAAATTCCTAAATTATTCCTCCTACCTCTTCAGCATAACTCAAGGTACACAGGCCTTCCTCCCTAGGGAAGGGACCCATGAGGCTGACCCGCCAGACTGTACTACCTCAGTCTCCACCCAAATAATTCCATTCTTTCTACTAAGAGGCAAGAGCTTTCCGTTTAATTGGGCCCTCAATGTTTCTGTTGATAGGTTATTTCTCCAGATGGTGAAATGGGCCAAGTCGAGCCAGATTAGATTATTAGATATTAAAGGCATGTTTATTGAGAAGCTGCTCTTGGACGAGTTTACCATCCCCAAGGATTAAAGCTAGGGGAGTTGCCATGGGCAGTGGGGTAAGGGGCGAAAAAGAGAGAAAAGGCCCCTGTGTGCAGAGAGGAGGAGGAGAGGGAAAAAGGGAGAGGAGGGGACGGACAGAGGTAGGAAGGGAGAGAGGAAGACAGAGGAAGAAAAGGAGAGGGAGGGAAGGGAGGGAAGGAGGCAGACAGCGAGAAAAGGAGAGGGAGAGAGAAGCAAAATGTCTGCATTCTATAAGGAGAAGCCTCTGGGGGAAGGGCAGCCCAGTCCCTGGGCTGGAGAGTTCAGGGTTGGGGCAGGATATGCCAGGTAGGGACTGAGGGATGCTGGGAGAACCTGGAGGCCAGGTCTGCTTTGGTATGTAAAATCCGCACCTAACATCTACAACACCAGCCCCTGGTGAGCTGGTTGCTTCTGTGGTTGTAGCTGCTTCCCTCCCCGCCACAGCCTCACTTCTCCCTGTAGACATAAAAGCACAGTGGCTTCTCCTCTGTTCAAACCTTCGCCTATCCCAGTATGGTGCATCATGGGAAATCCAGAAGTCAGGTCAGCAACAGATGTCACTGGTTTCAGGCCCAGGGATAAGGGACTGAGGTGCATATTTTACATATCAAAACAGACCTGGCCCTCAGGTTCACTCAGCATCCCACAGTCCCTACCTAGCATACCCTGCCCCCAACTCTCAGTGAGAGCCAGCCTTTTCTTCTTCCTCCATGGCCTCCATCTTTGGGTCCAAGTCAACTTGACAGAGAGCAGATTGCCAACAGACCTGCCTTTAATATATTCTTATCTGGTTTGAATTGACACATTTCACTAGGAGAGAAATAACATACCACAAACTAGCTTCTGAGGAGCCTCCCACGGGTCTCTTCCTGTCAAGCCTGAGACAGAAATGCCTTGATTATACTCAGAAGGAAAGCTGTCTCTCTGCCTCAACCCACCGTCATCATCTCTGTGGCTTTCAGTGCAGTTGCATAATACAGATTGGGTGCTCAAGCAAAGGCCATGGCTCTAGTCCTGCCCTCGGCTATGCTGCCTGCCCCCTTGTTAGCAAGAAGTACAGGTCTAAAGACAGCAGAGCAGAAGGTGGAAGATTCAGGTGTCTGTGAAGTTGTGAAGGAGAGTGGGGGTGGCAGGTGGGGGGCAGTATGAGAACATCACATAGTTGAACTGTGCCTGGGGTGGGAGATGGCTGCTGAGAACCGGAGCTGTGGGCACAGGATCCATACCCACCCCAGGTGAAGGTCAGCCAATCGGGTAGAGGCAATAGGGTTGTCATTAGCAGCACAGTTGAGCTCAGGTGTGAGGAGGCCTAGAAACAAAGCATAGTTCTCTGCAGGAGAAAGGCTCTGGGCCCAGTAGTCTCAGAAGCCTGAATTATTAAACCTGTGTGAGGAACTGGCTTTTGTCCCAAGAGGGACAGAGCTGCCCTTCCCTGCTCTGCTCACAGCCCATAGGAGAAATTCAGCTGCAACAGTGTGACCAGAAGTGTAAACCTGGAGACCCAGCTGGCATATGAGGACAGCCATACCTGGCCCTGCCCCCACCCCACCTGCCCTCTTGGGATCCTCAGGGCTTTTTGTTAAAATCTTGGGCTCACTTCCAACTCCCTTGGCTCTGCTTTGTCACACACATATTTAGCATTCTTCATCCAGCAAAGTAGCTTTGTGTTGCCTCCCGTCCCACCACCCGCTAAGGAAACCTGCAGTTCACCACCACCACCCTGCCCCCTCACACAAGGAAAACTTAAAACCACCAACCAGCAGATTCTAGGGTGGACTACAGAAGCCCCTCCTACTGTCTGGAGGTGTTCCAAGGAGGCCTACATTGCGGATTCTGTTGTGGCTCACTCTTCCTCTGAATCTTCACACACAATCTCATTTCCAATGTCTGGAAAAGAAAAGCAAAAGGAACCACCTGACTATAAGTCAGAATGGTGCCATGAAACCAGAAGCAAGCAATGCCAGCCTTTCCAGCTTCACGGCGCTGGCCATGCTTGCTTCTAGACTGCCCCATAAGAGAACCCTGGTGGCCCGGGGATGATTGAGTGGTTCACGGAGCTAGCAACTCCCTCCTGGCTTTCTCTCCTAGAGGCTCTTCTCAAATTCCAGGAAACTACAGATTTCCTATCGATATTGGCTGATATGGGGGGGGAGGTGTTTCTGTGGACATTTCCAGAAAGGGTCCAGGTTCTTGGGTCCCCAAAAGAAGGATTTAGCAGAGAAAGAGTAACTTACTAAGAAAGAGTACATACACTTCCAAGGACAGAGCTGGAGCAAGGCTAGAGCCACTCAGGTGCTATGTTGTACAGGGTTGGAGGCTGCGTCAGGTAAACATGGGGTTTCCACGCATGCTCTGTTACCTGTACTTCTGCATTCTTTGCTTCAGGTTTCCTTCGCATCTTAACTTTCTACCCATGGTGTGCTTTTTAGTAGTAATGAGCTGTAGCTTCTCTTCTGACAGTTCAGGCTCTAGTGCCTCTGCATCTGTTGATTTTTGTTTTGTTTTGAGACAGGGTTTCAAGTAGCCAAAGGTCTTAGTCAGAGTGTCCTATTCCTGCACAAAACATCATGACCAAGAAGCAAGTTGGGGAGGAAAGGGTTTATTCAGCTTACACTTCCACACTGCTGTTCATCACCAAAGGAAGTCAGGACTGGAACTCACACAGGGTAGAAACTTGGAGACAGGAGCTAATGCAGAGGCCACAGAGGGATGTTACTTACTGGCTTGCTTCCTCTGGCTTGCTCAACTTGCTTTCTTATGGAACCCAAGACTACCAGCCCAGGGATGACACCACCCACACTGGACGAGGCCCTCACCCTTGATCACTAATTGAGAAAGTGCCTTACAGCTGGATCTCTGGGAGCAATTCCTCAAGGGAGACTCCTTTCTCTGTGATAACTCCAGGTTGTGTCAAGTTGACACACAAACCCAGCCAGTACAACTGACCCCTTGTCAACTTAACAAACACATCACTATTAAGCCTCAACCCTTACTTTTTATTCATTCCCAAAATCTAGATAACTTTAAAAGTCCCACAGTCTTTACAAGTTCTTATATATTAAAATTTTCAATCCCTTTAAAATATCCAATCTCTTGAAATTCAAAGTCTTTTTACAGTTCAAAGTCGCTTAACTATGGGCTCCACTAAAATACCTTCTTACTTCAAGAGGGAAGAATATCAGAGCACAGTCACAATCAAAAGTAAAATCAAACTGTCCAATGTCTGGGATCCACTCACAATCTTCTGGGCTCCTCCAAGGGCTTGGATCACTTCTCCAGCCATGCCCTTTGTAGCACACATGTTGTCTTCTAGGTTCCAGCTGCCTATACTCCATTGCTGCTGCTGTTCTTGGTGG
>LR749685.1:1524798-1640241 GCA_902729485.2 Mus minutoides | reverse complement strand
TGAGGATTTTTGTGTTCTATTACAGCTTGTACCCAAAATGACCTTACTTTGGGGAGGATGTCTTCAACCAGCTAGCACCTCCAAACAATCGGGTTAAAAGGATGGCCATTACTGCTGTATTACTAGGTTCTCTCCTTGGCATAGGGGCGTTCTTAGTATAGGGGCCTCAGCCCTAACACTCCAAGATAAAAATTACAAATCCCTATGGATGGCAATATATGTGTCTTAGTTAGGATTTTACTGCTGTGACACCACGACCAAGGCAACTCTTATAAGGACAACATTTAATTGGAGCTGGCTTACAGTTTCAGTCCATTATCATCAAGATGGGAGCATGGCAGCCTCCAGGCAGGCATGGTGCAGGAGGAGCTGAGAGTTCTACATCTGCAACTGAAGGCTGCTAGCAGAATACTGACTTCCAGGCAGCTAGGATGAGGGTATTAAAGCACACACCCACAGTGACACACCCACTTTAGCAAGGCCACACCTACTCCAAAAAGGCCATACCTTCTAATAGAGCCACTCCCTGGGCTGAGCATATACAAACTATCCTAGGCACCCTTAAGCTCATAGATTTGAATTCTTGGTCACCAGGGAGTGGCACTATTTGAAAGTTAGGGGGACTCTGCAAGTGTGAAGACTGGGAAATGTACCTCAAACAAGGATGAAAACTTGGATCAGATTGACTTTATCAACCTGGATCAAACTTGGGGAGTCTGATGCCAGGCAGTTCATCACCAGCACATCTAAAGAGAGTGAAATTTGGGGAAAGGTTTGTAGGGTAACAACCATTCCAATTACAGGTGCACAATAAAACTTAAGGTATGACTACATAGAAAAATAAATAATAATAATAATAAAAAGATAGAGGTCACCTACCCCTTCCTGGAATTCCCCTAATATGCTTTAAATCAGGCCTTCGAGCTCACTTTTAAGTCTCTCCATCTTTGTAGGTAGTAGACCCCAGCATGCTGGACTTCTGCAGAATAAAACACTCTTTGCATTTACATATAATTTGAGTCCAGGGTATCACTCTTCAGCAAGAGTTAGGGTTCAGAGTAAGACAACCATGGGTTTAAACTCTGCTGCTGCCACTTACAGCTTTCAAGACCTTTGAGACTCGGTTTCTCACCCCTGAGCTCTACCCGCAGGACACTATGCAGAGTAAATTAGGACACAATAGCACAGATGCATAATCATTTAAAATAAATATCAAAAGACTCAAAACATAAAATAACTCAAATAGATAGCTGACCACGAATAGGGGTAAGCTATGGGGAAGGGGCTCAAGAAAACGTAAAGTGACTCATAGTGAAGCAAAGAGAGGGCAGTCAAAGCACTCGGAAGTCAACCGGGAACATGGCGCCACTTCTATTTACAGATAAGCAAACATGTAAATGAAAAAGGAATGCTGTGTAGAGAGGGACTTGGGGGCGGGGCTCCCCTATTCTCTGATTAAGTCACATGGATTACTGGAGAGCCATATAACAAAGCTGTTATATCTTAAGAGTTTGTAAGTCCACCCTGAAAGTTATCAAAAGGGAGTAATTAGAGAGATAACCAAGGGGTTAGTCATGAGTACAACAGCTCTTTGATCAGAGCCTCTGGAGCTGTGAGCCAATGAGTCCCCATGCCTACAAATGACCTGATCTGGGATATTCTGTTATAGCAATAGCAAGTGGGCCAACACCATCACTAAATGTCAATGTCTTATGACTGGATCACATGAGATATTCTTTTAGCATATAATCCACACACCATAACTGTGTCAATAGCTTATGACTGGATCACGTATTAGATATGCAGGTTTAACACGGACAGGGCCAGGTGTGAGGACACTCAGGGTTCTGCACCTGCCATCACAACACACCTAACTGCCGAGTATCTTCATCCTAGAAAAACAGCCTGGCTCTCTCTTCTCCCTTCTTTTTCGACGCCATCTTGCCCTTCTCCCTCTCAATTAACCTCACATGGAAAAGAAAGAAAGAAAGAAAGAAAGAGAGAGAGAGAGAGAGAAAGAAAGAAAGAAAGAAAGAAAGAAAGAAAGAAAGAAAGAAAGAAAGAAAGAAAGAGAAAAAGGGCCTGAGTATCCATTAGCAGTTGTGGGGCCAGAGGTACCATGGAACCAGGAGGAGCTGGGGTGGAGGAAGAGTGAGGCCGAGGCACATCCAAACTGTTCCCTGTCTGTTCTGGGCCTATATGTCTAGACACACGTAGCCTTATGACCCCCGACTCACCCTTAGTCATGTAACCTGGTGTCCAAGTCACAAGTTAAACTTCCTCTCTCCTTATAAGGTCATATACAGCAAGCACCTGGAATTCCTCCTTATGCAAATGAGGCACCCCCGGGACCTGCTCTGACCAAGGATGTACACCCCTCCACCCCACCCAACCCCTACAAAGGTTAAATAGCCTTTGTCCTCCACCCACACACCAATTTAAAAAGCTGCTCAACTAAGTCTCTCTCCCAAGAAGTCTTTCTTGTCATGTAGCTCACCCGTGGCTCACCCATGGCTCACCTGTGGCTCACCTGAGGCTCACTGAGACACTTCCTGCCACTCCTTCCTCGATTTCTCTTTCTGGCCAGGTTCATGCCATCATACCTTTAAGGGAGGGGAGCAAGCATTGAATAAGAGGCATTTGCCTTTCTCACTAGTCTCTGGTCACTATTAATCTACATCCTTTCTCTATAAAAAAGCCTGTTCTGGGCATGGGGTAAATGGGTTACACAGTGTGCAACCTTTTGTATTTGGCTGGTTTTGGTTTAATGTATTCAAGACAGAGCCACACTGTGGAATGAGTCAGCACTTTCCTTTTATTCTTAAACAGCATTGCCATTGTGTGGGCACTGATTGGTCATCTGTCTTTCAGATGATTCCCATCTAAGTTGTTTTACTACACAGATTTTTGTTTATTTACTTTTGTTTGTCTGAGACAAGGTCTCACTCTAGAGCCCAGACTAACACTAAACATATGATCCTCCTGCCTCTGCTTCCTAAGTGGGGGTCATAGATATGTACCAACATGGTTGACTTGATCCACTTTTATACAAACATTACTCTCTGCTCTTTGCTGTTCTAAAAAATGGAGTTGCTGGATTATATTTATTTTCCTCCTTTGGTTTATTTGAGATAGGGTTTCCTGTAGTTGAGACTGGCCTTGCACTCCTAATCCTCCAGACTATGCCTCCCAAGTATTGGGGTGACAGACTTATTTGACCTTGTAGCAATCCCTGCCATTCTCCACAGCAGCCTCCTTCACCACTGATGCACATGAGTCCAGAATCTCTGCACCCAAGTCCTCCCAGCACTTGGCTGGCTCCCCACATCCTCTCTCCTGGTCTCATCTCTCCACGGATATTATTTAATCTTATTTTTAAGATTTATTTTTTTATTTATTATATGTAAGTACACTGTAGCTGTCCTCAAACACTCCAGAAGAGGGCGCCAGATCTCATTGCGGATGGTTGCGAGCCACCATGTGGATGCTGGGATTTGAACTTATCACCTTCGGAAGAGCAGTCGGGTGCTCTTGCCCGCTGAGCCATCTCACCAGCCCCATAATCTTATTTTTTATAATGTATTTATTTTTATTTTATGTACATCAGTGTTTTGGCCGCATATATGTCTGAATGAGGGTGTCAGATCCCCTGAAACAGGGGTTGCAGATAGTTGGGAGCTGCCATGTGGGTGCTGGGAATTGAACCCGGGTCCTCTGGGAGAGCAGACAGTCCTCTCAACCGCTGAGCCATCTCTCCAGCCACTCCCCTATGGTTTTGATCCCATTCTCTTAAGTTCTAATTATGCCAAGCACTTTTCATGAGCTTTTTGGTCATTTATGGACCTTTGGAGAAATATCTACTCAGATCCTTATGTGTGTGTTTGGTTTGGTTTGGTTTTATTTAATTATATTTAAATTTTTCATTTGGTGTGGTAGAGGCTCACATGTGCCACAGCATGGAGGAAAATGTCATAGGACAACCTCTTCTTCCATGTGGCTTTAGAGATCATCTAACTGATCAGCAGGCTTGGCAGTAGGTATTTCCCACACTGAGCCATCTGGCCAGCCCTGCTTTAATTCCTTCTCAGTTCATGGGACTTTGTTGCTTTCCTTTTGCTTTTCCACATTCTGCTCTGAATGCAACTGTAAGAGATGCTTGCAGAACAGCTCATAAAAGAACAGAATAAGGTGGGCATGGGAGTGCACACTTGTAATCCCAGATCCTGGGAGGAGGAGGTAGAAAGATCCTAAATTCAAAATCATCCTCAGCTACACAGAGAATTTGAGGCCAGCCTCGACAATGTGATACCCTGTCTTATCCAACCCCCCTATCCCCACCCACAAAAAAAAAAAAAAAAGTTAGATAAAGTTGGGTGTGGCTTCTCAATAGCCTCCTCTGGAACTCGTCAAGAGTAGATACATTCACTCAGCCATCCCATGGAACACACAGTACATACCCATTCAACTAATGTTCTTTTCCAGGAAAAGTGTAGGCCTTTCTGGCTCTGGCTGCGGCATGTGTCAGCAGGAGGAGGAACCACAGCAGAAGAATTCTAAGTCTGACAGAGGAAAGGAGAGCAAGGCTAGATCTAATCTAGCAGTGTGTCAGTGGCAGCAGTGGGGACCCATAAGGAGGAGGCTGCCTAAGGCACAGAGACCTGTTCCAGCCCTGCAATGTCCCCCTCAATGGCAGCCTGATGTGGGTCATACTCTCCTAAATAGGGAAGGAATTTTTTTGGAGGCAACTCTGCAATGTCTTTGTTAATTTTGCCTATGATGGTTTTCCTCCTTTCTGTTTGATGTGAGTTGACCATAGAATCCACCCAGGGTCGCATTAACGTACTCCCAGGGGATTGCTCTACTGAAAGCAAGCCTGAGGTCAAAATCCACCAAACACAACCACTTTCCAGTAAACAGGGACAAAGGGCCTCAGCCAGGGATAGAATGTCCCTTCTGAGGTGGCTGCCATACTCTCCTGACCCCAGAGCTAGGTCACCTCATGGAGTCAAACCACAGATATGAGAATATCATATCAGAATAACCAAATTAAAAGGGGCTCATCAGTGATGATATGGTCTGGGTGTTTACCAACTGGGTGAAATCCTTGGCACTGAAGCTGTGTCTCAGTGGTTAAGAGCACTCACTGTTCTTTCAGAGAACCCAGGGTCAGTTTCCAGCACCCACATAGCAGCTCACCACCATCCATAACTCCACCCTTCTCTGGCATCTGCCGGCACTAGGTGTACAAACTCAAACACTTACACACATAAAATACAAATAAACGAATCATTAAAAGGAGAAATAAAGAAACAAAGCTGTCTCTTTGGGCAAAGGAAACCCAAGATCCTAGGATATAGCTCTGACCCTCCATAAGGAGGAAAGATGCTTTGTGGTGGTTTGAGAAAAATGGCCCCCATAGGCCCATAGGGAGTGGCACTATTAGGAGGTGTGGCCTTTTGGAGGAAGTGTGTCATTGGGAGTGGGCTCTGAGGTTTCAGAAGCTCAAACCAGGCCCAGTGTCACTCTTCCTGCTGCCTGCTGATCCAGATGTAGAATTCTCTACTTCCTCCAGCATCATCTCTGCTTGCTTACAGTCATGCTTCTTACCATGATGACAATGGACTAAACCTCTAAACCTGCAAGCCAGCTCAATTAAATGTTTTTCTTTATAACAGTTGCCATGGTCATGGTGTCCATTCATAGCAATAAAACCCTGACTAACATATGCTTCATTTTGTCATTATGAATACAACACAGAAAACAAGGTACAATTAGCTTCCTAGCCTGCTTATTGTATCAGACTGCAGAGACTAATGAGAAAGGCAGAGTACATCCACCAAGAGTGAGGTGACCTCAAAGGGCTGTTATTAGGAAAGTATAGTGGCCTCATAAGGGAAGAACCAGCAGCAGGGAGCCACCAGTTTCTTAAATAGATACCATGACAGCTGATAGTACGTGTTCTAGCACTGTGTTTTGCCTATCCAAAGCAAACATGTGGTCACCTAAAACATGTGATTGCGGAAGACGTGTCACAGCATTGGGTGACCCAGCTGGTGATTAAGGTATAAGCTCAAAGAAATCCTGGCTTTGGGGCATCTGAGGGAAGGGATAGCCAGAGGATCAGAGTCAGCCCTTATCCACGAGTGATGGGGGAAGGCATTAAGAACCCATTGGCCTCCTCCTGATTGTGGAAGGTAGAGTGTGTGCCTAGTGTATAGCCACACCCTGTCAGGATTTCTAAGAAACACTTGGCCTGCATGTAGTGGTTGTACCTGGGAGCCAGATGTATAACACATGAAACTTGAAAATGCAAAAACATCCTTCCAGCTGCTTCCTGCTTTTTCTTCCTGAACTAGAATGATATAGAGGGAGGTAGCAGTTCTGAAATCAGATGGAAAGTGCTTCTGTCTATGATGCTGGGAGAGGGGGATGGTCAAAGGGCCAAATGCCTTCCTAAGAAATGAGATGATTAATAATTCAGAATCCTGACTGAGATGACAAGGAGCAAACGTCCACACCCTCCAGCTTCACTAGTTTGCAAACATCCTGGTTGACCCCTAGTTGGGAAGAAATAGCCAGTGGGATGAGCTAAAACCAGGCCTTCACTTACTCATTCAGCAAAGTCTCTGTTCATTGCATGCCGCACAGTGCCAAGGCTGCACACAGGGACGGGGATAAGGCAGACAGTCTCCGCTTCATGCGTCTCAAGTGTTAAGGAGCCAAGACCTGTATCCTGTGCCTCGGCACGACAGCTGGAGGGCTACTGAGATAGGCAGCTAATTCTCTTCCTGGCGGGAAATGGAGCCTGGTGCATGTTGTTGCCAGCCTTAACTGAGCAACCCCAGAGCTGAGGGGTATCAGTATCTTAAGGTACTAAATTCCTGTGGAGACTACACAGATGCCCAAGTTCTCACCTTGACAGGAGAAGAGACAGCATGAGAGGTCTCTCATTGGTTTCTCTGAAATAATGGCCTTTACTCGTCCCTGCCAAGTGGGAGCCTACACCTTTTAGTGCCCAGGTCTGGGCTGGGAGACAGGTGAGCTCCATCCTCCCTCTACCATGTGCATACTGGTTGCTAGGGGTTTCTAAGCTGTGCTGTCATGCTTGCAATCAACTTCAGAACACTTCCATCACCCTAAAATGAAACTATCTTCTGCTACTAGTCTCCTGCCATTCCCAGTTACAAGCAAACACTAACCCTCCATCCACAGACTTCCAGTATTTGATAAAAATGTAACCACAGTCCATGCTGTCATGCACCTTGTGTGTGTGTGTGTGTGTGAGAGAGAGAGAGAGAGAGAGAGAGTATACATATATGTGTGTCACATATATGTGCACAGGTATGTGTTGTGAATTTGGTTTACTGCTTGTATTACATTAATTTGGTCCTGAAATTACACAGAAATTCGCAGGTCTGTATGTAGGATGCTGAGGGTCTCTGTCCCCAGTTGGCTTTGATTGGTAAATAAAGTTGTCAGCAGCCAATAGCTGGGCAGGGAGACAGAGGCAGGACTTTTAGGATTCCTGGGCAAGAGACACATGGGAAGAAGAAGGTGTCATGCTGAGGAAGGAGAAGGTCCAAGCCTAAGAAGTGTAGGACAGAGAGACAGAGAGACAGAGAGACTGTCCACATGTAAGAGTTGGGGATCATGGCCCAGGTGGCCTACAGGCCTGGTCTGGGGCTACCAAGATGGAATATAGGCTTAGTAAGTAATAACTCAGGAATATCAGAGGAGAGAGTGTATTAGCCATGTGGGAGTGCCTAGTCATTGAGCTGTTTAAGGCATATTAAATATAAGGCTCTGTGTGTGTTTTATTCAAGAATCCACAACATTGGTGTGGTAGTGAGGAACTCGGGCTGCTGATGCTGGGCAGATAGAGTGGATTAATCTAAAACAGCTACAAGGGAGCTCATGTGCCATGAGCTGTGGAGACAGAGATTGATACTGAGTGTCTTCCTCAGTTGTCATTGTCATCATCAATCATCATCATCATTATTTTGAGACAAGGATAGAACTGGCCAGGAACTTGCTATGTGGACCAGGCTGGTCTCAAAGTAGATCTGCCTGCATCTACCCTCCAAGTTCCAAGATTAAAGGTGTGTAACACCACACCTGGCTTATTAGTCTATTTTTAGACAGAGTCCCACCGTATAGCTCTGTCTGGCCTGAGCTTGCTATGTAGATCAGGCTGGACTCCAAAATCACAAAGATCTACCTGTCTCTGCCTCCTGAGTGTTGAGACTAAAGTGCCATTGTGGTCATCTTACCTTTTATGCTTTTAATTTATTTTAGATTTATTTAATTATATATATATATATATATATATATATATATATATATATATATATAGAGAGAGAGAGAGAGAGAGAGAGAGAGTTTTTCCTACAAGTGTATATGTGCAACACATGCATGCCTGATACCCAAGGACTGGAACTCAAGTTATAGGTAGTTATGAGCTACCATGTAGGTAGTGATAACCAAAACCGCCATCATCTACAAGAAAAGTAAATGTTCTTAACCACTGAGAGATCTCTCATGCCCCTTATTTATTTATTTTTAATATTTACTTGTTTTTACATTTAGTTAGCATATGTACCTATTTGTATGCATGTGCATGCTTGTGCAAAACTGACTAGATCACACCACTGCACCTCAGACCTGAACTCAGATCTTCATGCTTGCACAAACTTTCGAAACTGTTGAGACATAATTGCAGTGGTGCCAGCAGTGCGGCAGGAGTGAGGGGTACCTGGTAGGCCCATGCCAAGGTATCGCCCTGAGAAACCATACCATGTCACAGACCTGGTATAAGGGAGATTTACTGTGGGCAAAGGGAGGGCAGGAACACCTGGAGAAGGGGTAGAGGCAGACAGAACCATAGGGCAGAGAAAGTGGGGATAGAGATGGACAGAGAGAGAAAGAGAGACCAGCCAGGAAAACTTGGGAACAGGGAGAGAGTGGGTGGGGGGAGGGAGAAAGAGAAAAGGAAGAAAGAAGAGGTAGGTATCTAGCAGTCCTTTTATACAGATGTCAGCCAAACTTGACTCACAATGGCTGCAGGTGGTGATGCAGGCTGTTGCTAGATCACTGTTGGGAGGAGCCTAACAGAATTCTCTGTAAGGCAACAGAAACATAGTTAGAGAACTGTGACAGAACGTTTAGGAGTGCCTTCTGAACCCTGAACCGTGGAGCCTCATATCTTAGGGTGCCAGCTTTCACTCATGAGACCATAGTGGGCCCTGAGAGGATCAGTGCAAGTCTTCTTGGGATAGGGAACCACCCTAAAGAAAGAGTCTTCCTGAAAGAAGTGGGGACCCCCTGAGGAGTCCTTGTCACTCCATTTTGAATCAGCACCACCCCCATCAACATAGTAATCTCTTTAGGTTTCATGGAACCAATGAGGCCTTTTAAAAAGCTGTACTAAGGTTGTGAAAGGGATGTTTTCTCTGCCTGGCTTATGCAGTAGACTTTGTGTGGGAGCCAAGGTCAGCAGACAATCCTCCAGGCTCTTTCTTTTTCTTTTCTTTTCTTTCTTTTTTTTTTTTTTTTTTTTTTTTGGTTTTGTTTTTTGTTTTTGTTTTTTGAGACAGGGTTTCTCTGCATAGCCTTGGCTGTCCTGGAACTCACTCTGTAGACAAGTCTGGCCTCGAACTCAGAAATCCGCCTGTCTCTGCCTCCCAAGTGCTGGGATTAAAGGCGTGTGCCACCACGCCCGGCATCCAGGAGAGGTTTGGGAATTTTCAGCCATTCTGAGATAGAACTCTCTGGGGCTCTTCTAGGGACAAGGTCCAAGGCCCCTGATCCTCCTGGCTGTGTAAGGCTATCTCCATACTTTTCCAAAGCCCTGCACTGCCTACTGCCTGTGCCTAGCTATCACCTGTGGCAATGTACTGGCTAGTTTTGTGTCAACCTGACACAAGCTGGAGTTATCACAGAGAAAGGAGCTTCAGTTGAGGAAATGCCTCCATGAGATCCAACTGTAAGGCATTTTCTCAATTAGTGATCAACGGGGAAAGGCCCCTTGTGGGTGGTGCCATCTCTGGTCTGGTAGTCTTGGGTTCTATAAGAGAGCAGGCTGAGCAAGCCAGGAGAAGCAAGCCAGTAAACAACATCCCTCCATGGCTTCTGCATCAGCTCCTGCTTTCTGAACTGCTTAAGTTCCAGTCCTGACTTCCTTTGGTGATGAACAGCTGTATGGAAGTGTAAGCTGAATAAACCCTTTCCTCCCCAAGTGCTTCTTTGTCATGATGTTTGTGCAGGAATAGAAACCCTGACTAAGATAAATTGGTACCAGGAGTGGGGTATTCCTGTGACAACCTGACCATGTTTTGTGGAAGACTGTGGAAGGACTTTGGAACTTTGGGCTAGAAGACCGGTGTTAAGTGTTCTATCAGATGTTGTGTAGAAGCTTGGAAGATAATGTTGAGAACAGTGCAGAAGATGGAGGCCTGGCTTGTGAAATTTCAGAGGGAAAATTAAAGGGCCATTGCTATTTTGGATTGTGAAAATTCTGTGGTTCTGGTTAGCTGGTGCTGAAAAATCAGCTGTGATTAACAAGATACCAGAACTACTAAAGTGAAACCTTTGTATTACTGGGACTATTGATGCTGGTTAGCTGGAGCTAAGAAATTGGTGGTGATTAAGAAGAGACCAGCATCATTGAGGTGAAATCTTCTGGGAAGTGTTTTCTGAGAGCACAGATGCTGTGTTCCAGATAGCCAAAGTTGTTCTTCGTGCTGAAGCAGGACTTGGTAATGTGTAAAAGTTACCCAGGTGGTACTGGTTTTGAAGGCATGAAGGGGTCACACAGAGCAGCTGAGGCTCAGCACTGTGAGAGGCCACCGAAGGCCATTGGTGAAGGTGTGGCCTCAGTTGCAATTGATGACCCAGGACTGAAGGGGTCATGCAAAGGAGTTGAGACTTGGCACCATGAAGAGAGCTTATGAGAGGCTATTGTTGAAGCCAAGTTACAGTGGAATAGCAGCATTTTGGAGATGCCAGTACCATGAAATGACCATCAAAAACAGCAGCAGCAGTGGAGTACAGGCAGCTGGAACCTAGAAGACAAGGTGTGTGCTACAAAGGGCATGGCTGGAGAAGTGACCCAAGCCCTTGGAGGAGTCCAGAAGATCGTGAGTTGGATCCCAGACATTGGACAGTGGAGTTTAATTTTTGCTTTTTTTTTTTTTAATAGATTTGTGCCTTTTCTTTTTTTTTCCCAATATTTATTAGATAACTTCTTCATTTACATTTCAAGTGTTATCCAGAAAGTTCCCTATACCCTCCCGGCCCTGCTCCCCTACCCTCCCGCTCCCACATCTTGGCCCTGGTGTTCCCCTGTACTGGGGCATATAAAGTCTGCATGACCAAGGGGCCTCTCTTTCCAATGATGGCCAACTAGGCCATCCTTTTCTATATATGCAGCTAGAGACATGAGCTCAGGGGGTACTAGTTAGTTCATGTTATTCTTCCACCTATAGGGTTGAAGACCCCTTCAGCTCCTTGGGTACTTTCTCTAGCTCCTTCTTTGGGAGTCCTGTGTTCCATCTAATAGCTGACTGTGAGCATCCACTTCCGTGTCTGCCAGGCATTGGTATAGTCTCCCACGAGACAGCTATATCCGGGCCCTTTCAGCACTATCTTGCTGGCGTATGCTATAGTGTCTATAATTGGTGGCTGATTATGGGATGGATCCCTGACAGCCACAGACATTGGGTCCATTCTTTGGATTCAGCTTCACACATGATCTCTGTCACTCCTTCAATGTGTGCTTTGTGCTTAATTCTAGGAAGGGGTGACGTGTCCACATTTTGATCTTCCTTCTTCTTGAGTTTCATGTGTTTAGTAAATTGTATCTTGGGTGGTCTAGGTTTCTGGGCTAATATCCACATATCAGTGAGTACATGTTATGTGAGTTCTTTTGTGATTGGGTTACTTCACTCAGGATGACGGCNGGGTTGTTTTGATCTGCATTTCCCTGATGATTAAGGATGTTGAACATTTTTTCAAGTGCTTCTCAGCCATTCGGTATTCCTCAGTTGAGAATTCTTTGTTTAACTCTGTGCCCCACTTTTTAATGGGGATATTTGATTTTCTGCTGTCCACCTTCTTGAGTTCTTTATATATATTGGATATCAGTCCCCTATCTGATTTTGGATTAGTAAAGATCCTTTCCCAATCAGTTGGTGGCCCTTTTGTCTTGTTGACAGTATCTTTACAGAAGCTTTGCAACTTAATTTTTTGCCTTACAGAAGCTTTGCAACTTAATTTTTGCTTTTGATTGTGACTGTGCCCTGATATTTTTCCCTCTTGAAGGAAGAAAATATCCCACAGTTAAGGGACTTTTAATTGTAAAAAAGACTTTGGATTTCAAAGGATATTGGATATTTTAAAAGGATTGAACTTTTAATATGTAAAGACTATGGGACTTTTAAAGTTATTTAAGATCTTAGGGATGAGTAAGAACTAAGAGTTCAGGCTTACTAGTGATGTATTTGTGTGTCAAGTTGACAAGGGGTCAATTGTACTGGCTACTTTTGTGTCAACCTGACACAGCTGGGTTATCACAGAGAAAGGAGCTTCAGTTGCGGAAGTGCCTCCATGAGATCCAGTTGTGGGGTATTTTCTCAATTAGTGATCAAGGGGGAAAAGCCCCTTATGGGTGGTGCCATCTCTGGCCTGGTAGTCTTGGGTTCTATAAGAGAGCAGGCTGAGCAAGCCAGGAGAAGCAAGCCAGTAAGGAACATCCCTCTATGGCTTCTGCATCAGCTCCTGCTTTCTGACCTGCTTGAGTTCCAGTCCTGACTTCCTTTGGTGATGAACAGCAGTGTGGAAGTGTAAGCCGAATAAACCCTTTCCTCCCCAAGTGCTTCTTGGTCATGATGTTTGTGCAGGAACAGAAGCCCTGACTAAGACAGGCAATGATATAGGAATACCGGGATAGCTTTGAAAACTGAGGTTTTAGGAGAGAGCTAGAGTCCCAAAACCTAGATACCACCAATTCTCCCACAAAGCAGGCTTTTGGGGTTTGCACTGTGAATTCAAAGACTGAAATGCATGGACCACACTGGGTGAGTTTTAGAGAAAGGTTTATAAATTTATAGATAGGAAAGGGCATGGCTCTCAGCCACATAGCTGACATTCCACTGCATGTCAGATAGGGAAAGGGGACTTCAGAGATAGGGTGGGAAGCCCAAAGTACCAGAAAAGGTACACTTGGACTCTGGCTGGCACCTGAAAGAAGAGGGCATTAGAGAAAACTCATAAAGGTGGGCAAACCCACAGAACCTCAGAGAGGCTTCTGAGGACTTTCATCAAATTCCTAAATTATTCCTCCTACCTCTTCAGCATAACTCAAGGTACACAGGCCTTCCTCCCTAGGGAAGGGACCCATGAGGCTGACCTGCCAGACTGTACTACCTCAGTCTCCACCCAAATAATTCCATTCTTTCTACTAAGAGGCAAGAGCTTTCCGTTTAATTGGGCCCTCAATGTTTCTGTTGATAGGTTATTTCTCCAGATGGTGAAATGGGCCAAGTCGAGCCAGATTAGATTATTAGATATTAAAGGCATGTTTATTGAGAAGCTGCTCTTGGACAAGTTTACCATCCCCAAGGATTAAAGCTAGGGGAGTTGCCATGGGGAGTGGGGTAAGGGGCGAAAAAGAGAGAAAAGGCCCCTGTGTGCAGAGAGGAGGAGGAGAGGGAAAAAGGGAGAGGAGGTGACGGACAGAGGTAGGAAGGGAGAGAGGAAGAGAGAGGAAGAAAAGGAGAGGGGGGGAAGGGAGGGAAGGAGGCAGACAGCGAGAAAAGGAGAGGGAGAGAGAAGCAAAATGTCTGCATTCTATAAGTAGAAGCCTCTGGGGGAAGGGCAGCCCAGTCCCTGGGCTGGAGAGTTCAGGGTTGGGGCAGGATATGCCAGGTAGGGACTGAGGGATGCTGGGAGAACCTGGAGGCCAGGTCTGCTTTGGTATGTAAAATCCGCACCTAACATCTACAACACCAGCCCCTGGTGAGCTGGTTGCTTCTGGGGTTGTAGCTGCTTCCCTCCCCGCCACAGCCTCACTTCTCCCTGTAGACATAAAAGCACAGTGACTTCTCTGTTCAAACCTTCGCCTATCCCAGTATGGTGCATCATGGGAAATTCAGAAGTCAGGTCAGCAACAGATGTCACTGGTTTCAGGCCCAGGGATAAGGGACTGAGGTGCATATTTTACATATCAAAACAGACCTGGCCCTCAGGTTCACTCAGCATCCCACAGTCCCTACCTAGCATACCCTGCCCCCAACTCTCATTGAGAGCCAGCCTTTTCTTCTTCCTCCATGGCCTCCATCTTTGGGTCCAAGTCAACTCGACAGAGAGCAGATTGCCAACAGACCTGCCTTTAATATATTCTTATCTGGTTTGAATTGACACATTTCACTAGGAGAGAAATAACATACCACAAACTAGTTTCTGAGGAGCCTCCCACGGGTCTCTTCCTGTCAAGCCTGAGACAGAAATGCCTTGATTACACTCAGAAGGAAAGCTGTCTCTCTGCCTCAACCCACCGTCATCATCTCTGTGGCTTTCAGTGCAGTTGCATAATACAGATTGGGTGCTCAAGCAAAGGCCATGGCTCTAGTCCTGCCCTCAGCTATGCTGCCTGCCCCCTTGTTAGCAAGAAGTACAGGTCTAAAGACAGCAGAGCAGAAGGTGGAAGATTCAGGTGTCTGTGAGGTTGTGAAGGAGAGTGGGGGTGGCAGGTGGGGGGCAGTATGAGAACATCACATAGTTGAACTGTGCCTGGGGTGGGAGATGGCTGCTGAGAACCGGAGCTGTGGGCACAGGATCCATACCCACCCCAGGTGAAGGTCAGCCAATCGGGTAGAGGCAATAGGGTTGTCATTAGCAGCACAGTTGAGCTCAGGTGTGAGGAGGCCTAGAAACAAAGCATAGTTCTCTGCAGGAGAAAGGCTCTGGGCCCAGTAGTCTCAGAAGCCTGAATTATTAAACCTGTGTGAGGAACTGGCTTTTGTGAATGCCCAAGAGGGACAGAGCTGCCCTTCCCTGCTCTGCTCACAGCCCATAGGAGAAATTCAGCTGCAACAGTGTGACCAGAAGTGTAAACCTGGAGACCCAGCTGGCATATGAGGACAGCCATACCTGGCCCCGCCCCCACCCCACCTGCCCTCTTGGGATCCTCAGGGCTTTTTGTTACAATCTTGGGCTCACTTCCAACTCCCTTGGCTCTGCTTTGTCACACACATATTTAGCATTCTTCATCCAGCAAAGTAGCTTTGTGTCGCCTCCCGTCCCGCCACCCGCTAAGGAAACCTGCAGTTCACCACCACCCTGCCCCCTCACACAAGGAAAACTTAAAACCACCAACCAGCAGATTCTAGGGTGGACTACAGAAGCCCCTCCTACTGTCTGGAGGTGTTCCAAGGAGGCCTACATTGCGGATTCTGTTGTGGCTCACTCTTCCTCTGAATCTTCACACACAATCTCATTTCCAATGTCTGGAAAAGAAAAGCAAAAGGAACCACCTGACTATAAGTCAGAATGGTGCCATGAAACCAGAAGCAAGCAATGCCAGCCTTTCCAGCTTCACGGCGCTGGCCATGCTTGCTTCTAGACTGCCCCATAAGAGAACCCTGGTGGCCCGGGGATGATTGAGTGGTTCACGGAGCTAGCAACTCCCTCCTGGCTTTCTCTCCTAGAGGCTCTTCTCAAATTCCAGGAAACTACAGATTTCCTATCGATATTGGCTGATATGGGGGGGGGAGGTGTTTCTGTGGACATTTCCAGAAAGGGTCCAGGTTCTTGGGTCCCCAAAAGAAGGATTTAGCAGAGAAAGAGTAACTTACTAAGAAAGAGTACATACACTTCCAAGGACAGAGCTGGAGCAAGGCTAGAGCCACTCAGGTGCTATGCTGTACAGGGTTGGAGGCTGTGTCAGGTAAACATGGGGTTTCCACGCATGCTCTGTTACCTGTACTTCTGCATTCTTTGCTTCAGGTTTCCTTCGCATCTTAACTTTCTACCCATGGTGTGCTTTTTAGTAGTAATGAGCTGTAGCTTCTCTTCTGACAGTTCAGGCTCTAGTGCCTCTGCATCTGTTGATTTTTGTTTTGTTTTGAGACAGGGTTTCAAGTAGCCAAGGGTCTTAGTCAGACTGTCCTATTCCTGCACAAAACATCATGACCAAGAAGCAAGTTGGGGAGGAAAGGGTTTATTCAGCTTACACTTCCACACTGCTGTTCATCACCAAAGGAAGTCAGGACTGGAACTCACACAGGGTAGAAACTTGGAGACAGGAGCTAATGCAGAGGCCACAGAGGGATGTTACTTACTGGCTTGCTTCCTCTGGCTTGCTCAACTTGCTTTCTTATGGAACCCAAGACTACCAGCCCAGGGATGACACCACCCACACTGGACGAGGCCCTCACCCTTAATCACTAATTGAGAAAGTGCCTTACAGCTGGATCTCTGGGAGCAATTCCTCAAGGGAGACTCCTTTCTCTGTGATAACTCCAGGTTGTGTCAAGTTGACACACAAACCCAGCCAGTACAACTGACCCCTTGTCAACTTAACAAACACATCACTATTAAGCCTCAACCCTTACTTTTTATTCATTCCCAAAATCTAGATAACTTTAAAAGTCCCACAGTCTTTACAAGTTCTTATATATTAAAATTTTCAATCCCTTTAAAATATCCAATCTCTTGAAATTCAAAGTCTTTTTACAGTTCAAAGTCGCTTAACTATGGGCTCCACTAAAATACCTTTTTACTTCAAGAGGGAAGAATATCAGAGCACAGTCACAATCAAAAGTAAAATCAAACTGTCCAATGTCTGGGATCCACTCACAATCTTCTGGGCTCCTCCAAGGGCTTGGATCACTTCTCCAGCCATGCCCTTTGTAGCACACATGTTGTCTTCTAGGTTCCAGCTGCCTATACTCCATTGCTGCTGCTGTTCTTGGTGGNTTACTTCAAGAGGGAAGAATATCAGAGCACAGTCACAATCAAAAGTAAAATCAAACTGTCCAATGTCTGGGATCCACTCACAATCTTCTGGGCTCCTCCAAGGGCTTGGATCACTTCTCCAGCCATGCCCTTTGTAGCACACATGTTGTCTTCTAGGTTCCAGCTGCCTATACTCCATTGCTGCTGCTGTTCTTGGTGGTCAGCTCATGGTAAAGGCACCTCCAAAATACTGCTGTCTTCCAATGCAACTAAGCTTCACCAATAGCCTATCATAAGTTCTCTTCACGGTGCCAAGCCTCAACTCCTTTGCATGACTCCTTCAGTCCTGGGCCATCAATTGCAACTGAGGCTGCACCTTCACCAATGGCCTTTCATGAACTCTCACAGTACCGAGAGCCTCAGCTGCTCTGCATGACCCCTTCATGCCTTCAAAACCAGTACCACCTGGGTGACTCTCACACATTACTAAGTCCAGCCTCAACACAAGGTACGATCTTGGCTATCTCTGGAACACAGACTCTTTGTGCTCTCAGAAAACACTTCCCAGAAGATTTCACCTCAATGATGCTGGTCTCTTCTTAATCACCACTAATTTCTTAGCACTAGCTAACCAGCATCAATAGTCCCAGTAATGCAAAGGTTTCACTTTAGTAGTTCTGGTATCTTATTAATCACAGCTAATTCTTCAGCCCCAGCTAACCAGAATCACAGAATCTTCACAATCAAAACAGCAATGGCTCTGATAAGAGTCTTTAACCTTCCCTCTGGAATTTTATAAGCCAGGTCTCCATCTGGAATTTTATAGGCACTGTTCTCAACATTATCTTCCAAGCTCCTACAGAACATCCCACAGACACCTAATAGCTCTTCTAGCCCAAAGTTCCAAAGTCCTTCCACAGTCCTCCTCAAAACATGGTCAACTTGTCACAAGAGTAACCCACTCCTGGTACCAATTTGTCTTAGTTAGGGTTTCTATTCCTGCACAAAACATCATGACCAAGAAGCAAGTTGGGGAGGAAAGGGTTTATTCAGCTTACACTTCCTCATTGCTGTTCATCCTCAAGGAAGTCAGGACAGGAACTCACACAGGGCAGTAACTTGGAGTCAGATGCTGATGCAGAGGCCATGGAGAGGTGATGCTGCTCACTGGCTTGCTTCCCCTAGCTTGTATGTATACACACACACACACACACACACACACACACACACATATATATATATATAGTACTGGCTAGTTTTCTGTCAACCTGACACAAGCTGGAGTTATCACAGAGAAAGGAGCTTCAGTTGGGGAAATGCCTCCAGGAGATCCAGCTGTAAGGCATTTTCTCAATTAGTGATCAAGGGGGGAGGTCCCCTTGTGGGTGGTACCATCTCTGTGCTGGTAGTCTTGGGTTCTATAAGAGAGCAGGCTGAGAAAGCCAGGGAAAGCAAGCCAGTAAAGAATATCCCTCCATGGCTTCTGCATCAGCTCCTGCTTCCTGACCTGCCTGTGTTCCAGTCCTGACTTCCTTTGGTGATGAACAGCAATGTGGAAGTGTAAGCTGAATAAACCCTTTCCTCCCCAACTTGCTTCTTGGTCATGATGTTTGTGCAGGAATAGAACCCCTGACTAAGACATACCCGCGTGTGCGCGCGCGCGCACACACACACACACACACACACACACACATATATATATATATATATATATATATATATATATATATATATATATATATATACACATATATACACATAATTTCATGTCATGTGTATTTGCTTGAATACGTTTTTTTAAAGATTTATTTATTTATTTATACAAGTACACTGTAGCTGTCTTTAGACACACCAGAAAAGGACATCAGATCCTATTACAGATGGTTGTAAGCCACCATGTGGTTGCTGGGAATTCAACTCAGGATCTCTAAGTCAGTGCTCTTAACTGCTAAGCCATCTCACCAGCCCTCAGCTTGTTTCCTTATAGAACCCAAGACTACCAGCCCAGGGATGGTGCCACCTACAATGGGCTAGCTCCTTCCTCCCCCTTGATCACTAATTGAGAAAGTGCCTTACAGCTGTATCACATGGAGGCATTTCCTCAAGGGAGGCTCCCTTCTCTGTGTTAACTCCAGCTTGTGTCAAGTTAGTACATAAAACCAGCCAGTACACCAGGCTAGGCTCATAGGCTCAAACTCACTTTGCAACTGCAACTGACCTTGAATTTCTGATCCTCCTGATTCCACTTCCAAAGAGCATCACAGGTGTGTGGCAGGCACCACATCGGTGTGCATGTTAATCCAGTGCCACACCCCCAGGCCTCTAACTTGCTGGCATTAGTGTGTTTGTGAGTGTACATATGTATGCATGTAAGGACCAGAGGTCACCCTAAACCTCCTGTGTCATTTTTCAGATGCCACTTACCTTTGTCTTTACAGGGTCTCCCACTGGCCTGTAGCCCACCAAGTAGGCCTAGTTAACTAATGAGCCCAGGGGCCCTCTTGTTTACCTCACCAAAACAAGGGATCTAAAACATGGGTTCTGAGGATCCGACTCAGGTTCTTGTGTTTTCTGGACTTATTTAATGTGCTAATTTTTTGTAGCTTTCCACAAGGCTTTGACACCTCACTCTCTGCGCTACTCTCCTGCCTCACTATTGTAACTAAGACAGCCTAGCTGGCTGGGGCACACCTCACAGCTCTGGGCTTATGGTTTTCTTTATTTGTTTGTTTGTCTAAAATGGTGTGGCTCGCCATTTCCTCCTGGGCACAGTTCTGCATTCATATTTACTTTCATCTGGAAAAATTGTCCAAGCCTTGGAAATGGGACAGAGATTTTGGTACTCTCTTTGAGTCATGCTGGATTTGGGTACTAAGAGGCCTGGCCCAGGAAATTATCTAATTTTCTAAGTAGTTCATCTCTTTTTAACTTGCTAATTATTATTAATCAGGATATTTTACAAAAACAATTTTTGTGGCCCAGGTTAGCCTTGAACTCAGCACCCTCCTGCCTCAGACTCCAGTGATGGAATTACAGGCATGAACTGGCATTTGCATCCTACTTGATCTCTTATTTGTTAAATATGTTTCTGATGTTCATGTGTAGGAAATAACAAAAATTACATATTGAACCTGACTTTTTCATATAATTGTATGAGTTCTACCCCACATACCCTCACATAACACTATCATAACAAGGATATAGAACAGGCCTGTCAGCTACAACTTCCCCTGCTCTCTCACAATCCCTCCGTCAGAACCATACTGGTGATTTCTTGGCAGGGTGCAGGTGGACATGGTGAGTGAGACACTTTGGGCGTGCCTGCATCTATGAGCCTTCCAGCTAGGACTGTAGGACCCCCTGGTTGTCCCCCTCTGTCAAGCCCAGGGCAAGACTTCAGTCTCAGAACTCAGCTCTGTGCTACTTACTGTCCCTTGGATGCCCCCTGACAAAGCTTCCAGGAGCCACTGAGTCAGACACAAGACCAGGTACAGAAGAATCTACAAACACTATGCAATCTAGAAATACCTCTCAGTGTAGGTAACAGAGTTAGCTACAGGAAGATTAACTAATATTGAATTAAACATAAACACCTGTCTTAGATAAGGTTTCTATTGCTGTGAAGAAACGCCATGACCACAGCAGCTCTCATAAAGGACAACATTTAACTGGGGCTGGCTTACTGTTCAGAGGGTTAGTCCATTATCATCATGGCGGGAAGCATGGCAGGGTGCAGGCAGACATGGTGCAGAGAAGGAGCTGAGAGTTCTGCAGGCAGCAGGAACAAAAAGTGAGCCGCTAGGTCTGGCTTGAGTTTCAAAAACCTCAGTCACGCCAGTGTCACACCTCCTTCAGCAAGGCCACACCTCATCCAGCAAGGCCACACCTCCTCCAACAAGGCCACACCTCAAATTATGCTACTCCCTATGAGCCAATGGGAGACATTTTCACTCAAATCACCACAGCACCCATGCTGGATGTCCTATTGTCTTCTAGCCATTAAATCTCTGCCTCCTGGGCTGGAGAGATGGCTCAGGGGTTGAGAGCACTGACTGCTCTTCCAGAGGTCCTGAGTTCAATTCTCAGCAACCATATGGTGGCTCACAACCATCTATAACAGATCTGATGACCTCTTCTGGTGTGTCTGAAGACAGCTATAGTATACTCAAAATCTTAAACAAACCAACCAACCTCTGGGTCCCTCATCAGCGTGGCATCTCAGCAGGTTGGTGCAAAAGAGAAAGGTGCAGAGGGACCTTACCTTGTCCGCAAAGCTACCAGGATGTTGACAATGGAAGCCTGGGCAGCCTCCCTTTTGGCTTCATCAGCCTGTTCCCTCAGGCTCTTTCTCCTGTCCCTTTCTGATGCCTGGGGCAATGAGTTATGGCCACTTTGAGAGGAAGCTATTATGCCTCCAATAAAGCAAGTATCCCTTCCTTATTTTTGATGGTTTTTCCTTCAGCAGTTAATAATCCCATCTGCTGTTAGTGTAAATGTTAGCTATGGCTCTTTTTGCCAGTTTTAAAGCCTGGGTTAAAGCCTTTAGTTCAGCGTTCTGGGCTGAAATTCTCCAAGGCAAAGCAGTTGCCCAAATAACAGAGTCCAAGTCCATTACCACTTCCCCTGCATACCTGATTCCATTCTGGATGAAGCTGCTTCATCCGTGAAGTAGATACGTTCTGTGCCTGGCTAGGGTATGTCAGTCAAGTTCTGCCTGATGTTCTGGGTGTGCCCTATGATGTATTATTAATATCAATATATATATTTAGCAGATATACCAAGCAGCAAACCAGGCCAAGGCAGTTCCATGTGAGAGAGGTTTATTGTGCAGAGACAAAGGGGGCAGCAAGGCAAGTAGAGGGGCAAAGAAGAAAGAGAGTGAGGTGGGGTGATCTCCTAATTTATACAGAAAATGACATCACACAAGTGAGGGTGGGAAGTGAGACAAGTGGGTTCCGGGATTGAGGGTCATTGGCTTGGCAATGCAGGTCAAGGGTCACATTGTTAGGCCTGGGTTTAGAGTGTCCTGGTACTAACACCCCAGAACTACAGAGCAATCATGCTGCACGTCTGAGGACAGGTCAGGTAGCAGGGTGGCTGGGTTTAGGGCAGATGATGGGTTATCTCTTATGCAAAGGGGAATTCAAAAGTAGAGCCTGAAAGTCCACCAGTATGACCTTGGACAGTCACTGGCTAGGAGGATCCTTAGGGGTCCTCTTAATAGCATGAGGGATAACAAGTTCCTACCACATGGTTATTTTGTCAACATCCTTGACTAGCAGGACAGTAGAAGCTATGTGGGCCACCAGGTCCAGATTCTTTGATAAATAAGCCACAGGTCTTTTCTATGGTATTAAAGTTTGGGTGAGCACCCTCTTTGCTATCCCCTTTCTCTGATCTACATTACAGGTGGAAAGGTTTGTGAATGTCGGGGAGGGCCAAGGCTGGTGCTTCTAATATATCTTTTCTTAGAGTCTTAAAAACCATGTCCGTCTCAAGGTCCATTTTGTCTTCTTAGTCCTTGGTGGCCTCATATAATGGTTTGTCTATCTCAGTGAACCCTGGCACCCAAATCTACAGAACCCAGCAGATCCCAGAAATTCCAGTCCTTGCTTTTAGGTTGATGGGACCGGGGTGTTAAGGAAGATTTGCTTCTGGGACATCAGACAGCATGCATTGTCCAGCCCCCTTAAATATGTACCCCAGATAGGTGACCTCAAGTTGACAAAGCGGGGCTTTCTTGCAGACATTTGGTAGCCAGGTTAACTCAGCTCCAGTTGCAGGTCTCCAGTGGCCTCCTGGCAAGTCTCCAAGTCAGGGGCCCGCAATACATACTGGAGCACTGTTATTTGGGGGTGAGCCTACCAGTATTCACCCAAGTCCTCATGTAGGGCCTCCTCAAATGTGATGGGTGAGTTCTTGAATCCTTGAGGCAGGCATGTCCAAGTCAGTTCTCCCTTGAAGCCTCTCTCCAAGCCTTGCCATTTAAAGGCAAATAGAGGAATTCCAGGGTACATGACCTCTAATGTTAGTCTGTTTGGACTATCTCTGTGGTCATTCCATTATCAGGGTGTGGAGGCTAGAAACTTGCTGGGGAAGTCTAGAAATTGTTGCTGAGGAAGTCTGGAAACTGCTGCTGGTTCTTGCCTCAAACCAGGTGGCAGGGTAGCTTCTGAGGCCTGGAATTATCTGGGACTGCCCAGATCTTGGAAACAGAGATTTAGACCTAGTCTTCTCAACTTCCAACTAGAAGCCTATCATGCAGTCAGTCTAGCCTTCTCAGTATATGTGTCTCACATTACTTCTCCTAGAGAAACATGAACAAATATCTCCTCACCCTAGATAGGGCACTGGTTAATGAATAGAGAAATAATCTCACCCAATTGAGGCTTGGTGAGCCAATCAAGCTTACAGGAACATGAGTGAAGACTTTCTTACAGGAAAGTGACCCAAAGACAAGAGGGTTGTGGCCATGTCCCACCTGTCATGGAGTCAGATTTCATCTTGTTTACTCTACCAGGGTGTCTTAGTCAGGGTTTCTATTCCTGTACAAACATCATGACCAAGAAGCAAGTTGGGGAGGAAAGGGTTTATTCAGCTTGCACTTCCATATAGCTGTTCATCACGAAAGGAAGGCAGAACTGGAACTTAAGCAGGTCAGGAAGCAGGAGCTGATGCAGAGGCCATGGAGGGATGTTCTTTACTGGCTTGCTTCCCCCAGCTTGCCCAGCCTGCTCTCTTATAGAACCCAAGACTGCCAGCCCAGAGATGGTCCTACACACAAGGGGCCTTTCCTCCTTGATCACTAATTGAGAAAATACCTTACAGTTGGATTTCATGGAGGCATTTCCTCAACTGAAGCTCCTTTCTCTGTAATAACTCCAGCTGTGTCAAGTTGACACAAAACTAGTCAGTACAATTGACCCCTTGTCAACTTGACACACATATACATTACTAGTAAGCCTCAACCCTTAGTTCTTATTCAACCCCAAGATCTTAAATAACTTTAAAAGTCCCACAGTCTTTACAGATTAAAAGTTCAATCCTTTTAAAATATCCAGAATCTTTTAAAATTCAAAGTACCTTAAAATTCAAAGTCTCTTAACTGTGGGTTTCATAAAAAACTTCCTTCAAGAGGGAAAAATATCAGGGCACAGTCACAATCAAAAGCAAAAATCAATTCCAACCATCCAATGTCTGGGATCCAACTCATGATCTTCTGGGCTCCTCCAAGGGCTTGGGTCACTTCTCCAGCCATGCCCTTTGTAGCACACACCTTGTCTTCTAGGCTCCAGCTGCCTGTACTTCACTGCTGCTGCTGTTCTTGGTGGTCATCCTATGATACTGGCATCTCCAAAATGCTGCTGTCTTCCACTGTAACTAGGCTTCAACACTAGCCTCTCATAGGCTCTCTTCATGGTGCCAAGCCTCAACTCCTTTCCATGACCCCTTCAGTCCTGGGCCATCAATTGCAACTGAGGCTGCACCTTCACCAATAGCCTTCCATGGCCTCTCACAGTGCTTCCATGGCCTCAGCTGCTCTGCATGACCCCTTCATGCCTTTAAAACCAGTTCCACTTGGGTAACTCTTATACATTACCAAGTCCCCCTGCAGCAGGAGTACAACTTTGGCTATCTCTGGAACATAGCCTCTTTGTGCTTTCAGAAAACACTTCCCAGAAGATGTCACCTCAATGATGCTGGTCTCTTCTTAATCACCGCTAATTTCTTAGCTAGGGCTAACCAGCAACAATACTCCCAGTAATGCAAAGGTTTTGCTTTAGCAGTTCTGGTATCTTGTTAATCACAGCTGATTCTTCAGCCCCAGCTAACCAGAGCCACAGAATAATCCAACTCCAAAATAGCAATGGCCCTGAAAAGAGTCTTTAATTTTCCCTCTGAAATTTCACAAGCCAGGCCTCCATCTTCTGCACTATTCTCAACATTATCTTCCAAGATCCTACACAACATCTGACAAAGCTCTTAACACCGAATGGATCGTCTAGCCCAAAGTTCCAAAGTCCTTCCACAGTCCTCCCAAAACATCGTCAGGTTGTCACAGGAATACCCCCCTCCTGGTACCAATTTCTCTTAGACAGGGTTTCTATTCCTGCACAAACATCATGACCAAGAAGCAAGTTGGGGAGAAAAGTGTTCATACAACTTACACTTCCATATAGCTGTTCATCACCAAAGGAAGTCAGGACTGGAACTCAAGCAGGTCAGAAAGCAAGAGCTGATGCAGAAGCCATGGAGGGGTGTTCCTCACTGGCTTGCTTCCCCTGCTTGCTTCAGCCTGCTCTCTTATAGAACCCAAGACTACCAGCCCAGAGATGGTCCCACCCACAAGTGGCCTTTCCCCCTTGATCACTAATTGAGAAAATGCCTTACAGTTGGATCTCATGGAGGCATTTCCTCAACTGAAGCTCCTTTCTTTGTGATAACTCCAGCTGTGTCAAGTTGACACAAAACTAGCCAGTACACAGGGTATACAACTTTTTTATATTGTCATATGGCATTATCAGCAACAAAGATGTAGGGCTGCATTCATAGCTATCTCAGAACACAGGCTGCAAGCTGGACATATCTGTACTTTCCAAAATTATATGCACCTCAGAGATAGGAGGGGGTGATGCATAGAATCTTAGATGAGACTCTAGTTACACTACCACTGTCTTCTACTAGGGAGTGCTAATAAGCCAGGTACCATTACCACAGACTCTATTATGGTACGCAACTTAGGGCCTGTGGCTCCAATAAGCCAGGTTTTGTCCCCTATCCTTAATAAGACAATAAAAGGAGCCAAATTATTAGTGAAAAACAGAAAAAGATTTATTCAGTCTGGTCACAGTGAAAAGAAAGTTAAAGATATACATTGACTCTCCCAAGTCTGTCTTTGGGGGTCCTAATGTGAGGATAGGATTTAAATACAAAAAAAGCAAGGACTGTGTATATGTGTGTGTGTGTGTGTGTGTGTGTGTGTGTGTGTATTCACACTAAACTTTCAGGCAAGAGGATGTGGTTCACTGCCTGCCACTTCCATCTCCAAGTCTCTCCTGCAAAGTTATCTGACAAATTATAAATCTTTCTCCTATAGACAAGTTCCTCCTCCAGGTGCTTCAGTTATATCCTCTCCCGACAGATTCCTGAAGAGATTCCAGTTCTTTGGGGTCTATTCTTTCAGTCTGATAGCCAAAGTATCTAATAACACAATTATCTCTTTAGAATCTTTAGAATCTCTTCATTCCTCATAGACAGGAATGCCTGGAGGAAAGGTATTCTATGTTTGTCTGTCTGTGTGTGTGTGTCTGGGGAGCAGTAGGTGGGGCAGGTGGGGGTTGGGGGGGAGTCTGGTCTTTGTTTCCAGACTTCTGGGTAAGTAAGGGTACTTTTCTTTTTTTTTTTTAAAGATTTATTTATTTTATTATATGTAAGTACACTGTAGCTGTCTTCAGACACTCCAGAAGAGGGCGTCAGATCTCATTACAGATGGTTGTGAGACACCATGTGGTTTCTGGGATTTGAACTCAGGACCTTTGGAAGAGCAGTCAGTGCTCTTAACCACTGAGCCATTTCTCCAGCCCCACTTTTCATGTGGTAACAGAATGACTGGGAATGGGTACCTTAGATAGCTTTAAGATGAAGCTGGTCCGGGTGCTGGAGAGATGGCTCAGCAGTTAAGAAAACTGACTCTTCTTCTGAAGGTCCTGAGTTCAAATCCCAGTAACCACATGGTGGCTCACAACCACCCATAATGAGATCTGACTCCCTCTACTAGAATGTCTGAAGACGGCTACAGTGTACTTACATATAATAAATAAATAAATCTTNAAAAAAAAAAAAAAAAAGATGGAGCTGGTCCCCAGATGGAGTAAGGAAGATCAGAAGGTTGGATCAGAGGAGAAGAGCTGTTATTGGGTTAATGGGACTTGACAATGATTTAATCATGTGTGTTGCCAGGTGTGGTGGCACACGCCTTTAATCCCAGCACTTGGGAGGCAGAGGCAGATGGATTTCTGAGTTTGAGGTCAGCCCGGTCTACAAAATGAGTTCCAGGACAGCCAGGACTACAGAGAGAAACCCTGTCTCAAAAAACAAAACAAAAAAAAAAGCCGGGCATGGTGGCACATGCCTTTAATCCCAGCACTCGGGAGGCAGAGGCAGGTGGATTTCTGAGTTCAAGGCCTGCCTGGTCTACAAAGTGAGTTCCAGGACAGCCAGGGCTATACAGAGAAACCCTGTCTCAGGAAAAAAAAATCATGTGTGTCTTATGTCTTATGTCTGTATAACCGAATCTCTATAAAGGCTTCTAAGTGTAGCTAGACATAGTGGCACATACCTTAATATAGGACTCAGGAGGTAAAGGTAGGCAGCTCTCTAAGGACAGCCTGGTCTACATAGCAAATTCTAAGCCAGCCAAGATCAATAATGAGACCCTGACCCCCAAACAAACCAAGCTGGCTGAGCCAGCACAGTGAAACATATCTGCACCCCCAGCGCTCAGGGCGGGCAGAGGCCAGGCCACTGGGAGACTGGACAACACGGTGGGTTAGCTCTGGGCCAGCCAGCGCTACATGATGAGACTGCTTCAAATAACCAAAAATTTTAAGCATTGGAGTCAGAGTGGTGGGGTTGATGAGTGTGAGGCGTCCAGGCTGGACCTGGTTTAGGGTCCTGTGTGTTGAATGGAATGCCAGCTCTCAGGCTCTGCCTAGCCTCGAATGGTTCCACTTCCTAAAGCTGACTTGACCTAAGTTACTCCCCTTAGAGTAGCAGTGGCAAGAAAGAACAGCTCCTGTCTGTTGTAACTTGTTTACAATGGAGCAACCACCAGCTGCCAGTACTCCAGGAAGTAATAAAAAATGATATCTGAAAATGTATCATATCATATCATATCGCCAGATGGAAGCCCCTTACCTGTCACTTCTGTCAAGAGGTCTCCCAAAGTCAAAATGTGCCAGGCATGCTGACTGACTAGTCACCGGCCACCAGTCAAGGGCCATATCACAGCAAAGACCCAGGGTTCTAGGTTGGGCACAGTTTCCCCTGCCTCACTTTAAATCCTCAAATGGACTATCACTGCAACCAGCACCTGACGTCTCAGTACCTTATCTCTGTCGTTTGTAGGACGTGTTATCTGGCCCCTACAGGCTCCTCTTCAGCCTGTTTCAGTGCTGGGCCTCTAGCTTTTGCAGATTCCTTGAGCCGCAGCTGCTTTAACTCTTACAAATTCTGTAATCTGCACATTTGAATATTATTATATGAAATATAATATGTGATCTGAGAGTTAAAATTAATAGTAAAATTGGAATATAAGAGTTTATGATTGCAACAGCCAACTTGACAAACGACACTCAGAGAAAAGGTCAAAGTTGGTGAACTTACTGGTTAAATCCTGACAATATGGAGAGACAGAAACCTGCCCGTTGATGGTTTGGACATTCCAGGGTACTGAGAGGGGAGGACAGCATGCATGGAAAGAGATACACACTTTGTCCCTTCTCACATGCCTTGCCCTCTGCATGTCTTCACTGGTTGGAACACCAGTATATAATGAGCAGTAGATAAAGTGCTTTTCTAGTTCTAGGAAGCATTCTAGAAAATCATCACCTTGAAGAGGGTCCCTGGAAACTTGCCATGGTTGTTCTGAAGGGTAAGTAATCTGAGATATGTGAGTTCTGTTTGAAGTATGAACAGCATTATGGAACTCAGGTCTTACCCTGTGGGGACTGCACTTACTCAGTTAAGATCAGAAATTAACTTATAGACTAGGAATGTAGCTCAGTGGTGGAGTGTTTACCTGATATGCACAAAGCCATGGGTTTGACCCCAGGCAGGCAGACACAACCAACAATAAAAAGCCAGTATCTAAGAGTCAGATAGTTTTATTGCTACTGTTGTGTTACTGTCTGCACTCTGGAGGCTAAGAAAGAGAGGATTGTGAGTTCAAGGCCATTCTAGGCTGCATGGTGAATGCAATTATAGGCTACCAAACAACTGGAAGTTATCTTAGTCTTCTGTATGCCATATTAACAAGAGAACAATTCTGGGTGATTTATGAAGAACGGAGCAAGGAAAGATGTGGCCAAGTTTCAATAACCAGTTACTCCATTGTTATTAAATTGACCCATTCACCAAGGCAGTGACCTTGTAATCTAACCACCCCTTAAAACCCCAACTTTCAGACTTGCTGTGCTCCAGGTTCAACACAAGACCTCTGAGAGCTCAGTCAAACCACAGTAGAGTCCATCCTAATCTACCCTGACCCACACACGTAAAGATGCTCTTGTCCAGAGAAATTCAATGCAGTACAAATGTGAAGAAAGCAGCTTATTGATTGAATTCAAACACCATATTGTAGACTGGGCTAGCTTTGAGGTAAATAGCATCCACTGTGAGTAAACACTAAGGAGTCCAGGTGGTCCATGGGCTATAAACTGGTATACCCAAAAGGGATTCTCAGTGCCCGCTGTGCATGGAAGTGTGGCTGGGCTGACCACAGATCCCATGAGAGCAGACTGAATAGACCCCTGGAGAGTATGCTGGGGTGGGCAAGAAGTTCATTCTACCATAGAAGGCTGTAGTTTGAACCTGTAAGGAAGAATCTGACCATGGTGGTTCATGGTAATTAAGAGGATGGTATCAAAAGAAGTATAGAACCCTGCATGTGGAATCAGAAGACTGTAGGGCAGGGCTCTGGCAACAGAGGAATTTCCATTCATACTTCAGTGTGACTCATTCCCTTAAGGCATTGTAAGCAGGGCAAGTGGAGAGCTGTGGGTTGGAGAATACTCGGTTTAGGCCATTTGAGCTCTGCGGTGGCCTTACTTGGACCTGTTTCTCTGCCTAGAAGCTTCTCACAGTTCCCCATGGAAGAGGCAGATTGAAGCTACCAGGACCTAGATCTCTGAGCACGGGGCCTTATGATTCTGAATGTGTTACAGTTCTCTGACACTCATAACACACTCTCTGCTCTGTGGGTCTCTCTGGACTTCAGAAGTCACTACTCAAGGATGGCTGCAGCTTCTCTCTCTCTCTCTCTCTCTCTCTCTCTCTCTCTCTCTCTCTCTGTGTGTGTGTGTGTGTGTGTGTGTGTGTGTGTGTGTGTGTGTGCTGAGTCGTAGTCTCTCTACATGGCCCTGTTCTGGAACTCACTCTATATATCAGGCTGGCCTCAAACTAACAGAGATCCACTTGCCTCTGCCTCCAGAGAGCTGGGATTAAAGGTGTTCACTATGCCTGGCTGTTCTTGAAGGAAATTATTGTAGTTATGACATCTAGCCTAAATAAAGGTACACCATTTGAAATATACTCTAAATATATATTTTTAAAGTATTTAACTATTTCCATATGATACATAATTTCATCAATTTCTTATAGCTTGATTTGGGATTACTTCATACCAGGTGACACAGGCTGAGCCAGATCTAAATGTGTGTGTGTGTGTGTGTGTGTGTGTGTGTGTGTGTGTGTGTATACATGAGTGTGTGCACACATGAAAGTGTATTTGTATGTCTGTGTAGTCTTCTGTAGCCCAGGCTGTGCCCTTTGTACTTACTATATAGCTGAGGCTGGGCTTGAACTCTTCATCCTCTTTCCTCCACTTTTTGAGCAATGGAATTACAGCCATGTGCTGCTATGTCCAGACAGAGTCATAGTGTTGCGTATAGCCTTTTGCTACCCTGCACTACCAGCCCCAACCCAGCTTCCCTTGAATCCATGGATAAAAGACACACATACAGTTAGTTGTTCATTTTCAATGTGCCTTCTTGGCACAATTGCTGGGTGCTACTATCTCCCACCTGGAAAAGCATGCCCTTATCATTACTCTTAGCTCTACTCCTCACATCTGCTCTAAACTTTACTTGGTCAGTTGGATCATCTCTGATAAATATCTCTGACAACCTGCCTAAAGGAGCCCACAGCTTCTCCTGAGACCTTACATGGTTGCCAGGTTCTCCTCTCTCCAAAGCATGGTAAACTCCCTCTCCCTTCCATGTGGCTCCCTTTTTTCTCCAGGGATGTGAAAGTCCCATTTGTCCCTTCCATCCAGCAATTGGCCTATGGTCTTTACTGACAGGTCAAGAATCAAGTGGGAGGCCCGGTGTGGTGGCGCACGCCTTTAATCTCAGCACTTGGGAGGCAGAGGCAGGTGGATTTCTGAGTTCGAGGCCAGCCTGGTCTACAGAGTGAGTTCCAGGACAGCCAGGGTTACACAGAGAAACCCTGTCTCAAAAAACAAAAAAACAAAAAACAAAAAAAAAAAAGAATCAAGTGGGGAACAGGACCTTAGCATCAAAACCGCCCCTATATCATAGCTTTTAAATTTAAATATATCTCTTTTGTGATTTAAAAAAAATACATCTTTTTTCTGTGAAAAAAGGAAAGTTAGAATATGCAAAGAAACAAAAAACGAAACAAATGAGAAACATTCTGAGTCTACTCTGCATTAATGCACACATGCAACTTAATACATATTCTACCAGATTTCTTCTAATGTATGTTAATGTCTAAATGCAAAAACTCCATATAGATAGAAAGCACAAATAAGACCATGAGTAGTCATTTCAACAATTACATTATTAGTTTCTAATATTTTAAAGATTTATTTTCTATTTTTACTTATGTGTCTGTATGGGGCATGCACAGATGAGCATAGATGACCACAAATATGATGGGAGGCATTGGAGTCCCTGGAACTAGAGTTATAAATGGTTGGGAGCCACCTGATATGTTGGGAGGAGCACTCGGGTCCTCTGCAAGAACAGTTAAGCACTCTGATCTGCTGAGCCATTTATCTAGCCCTGCATTTTACTTAGTAAAAGATCTGCCTTTTGTTTTTGTTTTGATTTGAGATTATAATTACATTCCCCCTTCCCTTTCCTCCCTCCAAACTCTCATATACAACATCCTTGCTCTTCCTCAAATTCTTGGCCTCTTTTTCATTATCTGTTATTACATGTATATATGTATATAGATATTCCTATATATATCCTGTTCACGCCATATAATGTTACTTGCATGTATGTTTTCAGGGCTATTTGGCACTAGACAATGGTATGCTCTTCACTGGGGAAGAGTACCTCTCCCAATCCAGGTTTTCACAGTAGTCTATAGTTCTTTCTATAGGGTTGGCACCTGTTCTGTTTATACTATGGCTATTAATTCATTTAGTTCTCTGAAGCCACACATGCATCTATCTCTCCAGCACCCTTTCTGGGCTTCCTTGAGAACAGTGTGGTTGCTAGCCTCACAACTTGCTTTGAGTTCTATCTGACACACTCCAACATAAGCACATAATGAACGGCTCACACAAAAGGGTTTCAAGGCAGTGCCTTAGGTAAGGCTGGCTTCTGGGGGCTAATCTGCAGAGAGAAACCCTCATCTCCATCCATTGATTAACTGAGCTCCCTCCCCTACCCAAGCCTTGGTGAGCTCTGCCTCAAAATGAACTGCAGCCCTCCACATGAACTGGTCCTTGTGCTTAGAGACATCCTAGTTACACAGGAAATACAGAAGGCAAATAGGCATTAGCCTACCACCTAACCATCTATAAGTTCTGTTCTCTACATTACTTGTTGGACTAAAATTAATAGGAAGAAGCATTGTAGGAAGACTTTCTTCTGTTCCTGTTCCTGTTCCTGTTCCTGTTCCTGTTCCTGTTCCTGTTCCGAGAGGCTCTACTGACCTGCACACAGGGCTGAGATTGAAACCAAAACACTAGTGTTGAGTGCTGCGGGCCACCTCAGAAGAGACTGAGAAAAAGATGTGGAGTTCTCTGCGGAAACAGGATCAGAAACATCCTCATGTGGCCAGAAAAAAAATCTGCCATTATAGAGATAGATCTGAAACTGTCACGGGGCCTAAACCTTCTTTGTTCTTGCCCTCTTTGTGTGAGTGGAGTGTCCTCAGCAAATGAGGAAAGTGATAGTCAAAGGCAGAGTTCATTGACCCAGACAGGAAGGAAGGACCAGATTTTCCAGATCCCCTCATCCAGTGAGAGCCAGGGGTGGAACTGGGCTTCTGTAGAACATTCTCTAGAGCCAACCTTATCTCAGACATAGCCTTTGAAACCCTTTCCCATGGTCCAACCACTGTACATGCACATTTTCACAAACACCATGACCTTTACTTAACAGAACCTGGGGAAAGCCAGAGCACACACTCCCACTTTGAAGTGCTTCAGCACACAGGATCACACAGCTAGCTCACTGCAACCTGAATCATTTTTTCCAGATGTAGTGAGAGGGAAGGCAACCAGTTAGTGTCATGGGGAAAGTCCTGGATTCAATTGTCAGTCAGAGGCAGGACAGTCACACCGACTGCAGCTGCTGGTAGTCCTGCCTCCTCAGAGTCTTCTCCTCTGTGATAGGCCAGGGCAGAGTCCAGGTCTGGCATTTTGCACAAAAGATGCATGCACTCTTAAGGTAAAAGAGTGCATAGGATTTACTTTAGCGATAGAGTCAAAGTATATACCCTAGGATAGCCTCAAACTTGCAATCCTCCTGCCCCTCCCCACCACCCAGAGTTGGAATACAGGTAGAGACAACACACTGAATGTGAGAATCGTTATCGACAATGACATCCTCCTCCTCCTCCTCTTGTTATTATTGTTGTTGTTTTTAGGCAGGACCTCTACATGGTCCGAGCTGTTCTGGAACGCCTATGTAGACCAGGCTGGTCTTGAATTCACAGAGATCCACCTTCCTATGTCAATGAACTAAGCAGGGCTCAAGAGATGGCTCAGCGTTAAGAGCACTGGCTGTGCTTCCAGAGGACCTAGATATGGGTCCCAACACCCACATGGGGAGGCTCACAACTGTCTCTAACTCCAATTCCAAGAGGTACTCTTAGGCACTCCATATACAAAGGCAAAGCACTCAAACACATAAAGTAATCTAAATCTAAAAAGAACGGAGGGAAGGAAGACAGACAAATGCAACTTACTGGTGAAAGAGGCTTGGCTCACCCTCTGAGGCTACTGTTCTTCATGGTGGGGGAGTCAGGGTACCAGGAGCCTGAGGCAGTTGGTCACAGGACACTCACACTCATGAAATAAAGAGGAGCAAAGGCTTGTGCTCAGCTCTGTTCTCATTTTTGTTTAATTTTATTTTATGAGTGTTTTCCCTTCGTGTTTGTCTGTGTACCACACTTATGCACGGCACCTGAGAAAATCAGAAGAGGTCCGTGAATGCCCTAGAACTGGAGTTCTAGATGTGAGTTCTGGGAACCGAACACAGGTCCTCCGAAAGAGCAGCAAGCACTCCTAACCACTAAACCATCTCTCCAGCCCCTCATGTCTCCTTTTAATACAGTCCCAGGTTCTATCCCAGGGAACAGGGGGACCCACACAGATTTTCCCACCTCAACAAACTGAATCAAAACAACCTTCCATAGGGGTGTCCACCTCAGTGGATGGTTCTTGATCTCATCAAGTTGACAACTGAGATAAAGTATCGCACCAGCCTTGCCCTGTTCCACTGAGATGTGGAGTACATGAGATGGGAAGCCACCAAAGCATGGAAGGGCAGAGCCATCAGAAGCCACCAGAGCACGGAGCACGGAGCTCTTTCAAAAAAAGAGTAGCTGCTGGTTGTCTTGGGCACCTGCATCAAACAGTTCCTGCAGGGTCCTGACTGCCCTAAACAGCTGTGTTTCCCTTCTCAGCTTGGCCTGAGCCAGATGTGTGGTGGGCATAAACAGTCTTCTCCCACAGGAACCCTGCGCAGCACACCTGCCTCTCCCCCTGCTTTGTGGCAAGGCAGAGATCTTAGTCCTGCATCTCATTGGTTTTCTGCTTTCTCCTTATGACACATTTTTTGTCAGAGTTTCAGGAAAGCGCATAGAGACTTCTTGATTCAGTTTCTTCTCTCTGCCAGGCTGATGTTGTGTGCCTTGCCTACTCTCTCCAGGGATGGAACAAGGCCAGGGAACCTGAGATCACCAGATGTCTGTCCTGTACCCTCAGGACTTGGGGGTTAAGTAATCTTCAGTAGTGGGGCCTCAGTTACTGCTGACCCCTGGCAAAAGTAGAAGCCATGTCTACCCAACCCTTGAAGAGAGGAGCTCAGCTGAGATTTCTCCCCTGGTAGCTCTAACCATGGTGTTCAACATCAAGGAAATTCTAGGAGTTGCCTTGGCCTTCGAAAATAACATTGTGCTCCCAGTGAGGGCCAACCTGAGTGTTTCTGATAGTGCACATTGCTCTTTGGACCATTCATAATTCTTTTCCTAGCTATGAACTACAGAACGTGGCTGGCGAGAGCTTATCTAGAGGAACCAAAGTGGGGGTGGGGGGTGGGGATGAGGGCTTTAAACCTGAAAGAACCACTTTGTCAGTGAAGGCTTCTATGAGGAGTGCCTGGGGCAAGTTCATGTTGGGAAGAAGGCAAGCCTAGCTCTGAAGCAGCCTTGAGGAGTGGCCTGGGTAGGGCCTAATCAGCGGGAAGGTTGTTGGGTAATCCTTGATCTGTCATATTCAAGGAAATTAGGGAGGGCAGAGGTACCTAAAATTATATTGAAAGGCCCTCGATCTAAGGGTCAGAGAACACAGGGATAAAAATATCAAAGTCTTCAGTAATCGTGATGGCTGTGCTCTCTGGGAGGTCCCTCTCCCTGGCACCTCACCTGAACCAGGGAGGAGACACTGACGCATAACTCTCATTGTATAGATTGCAAGCAGTTACAATGTGCAAAGTGCCAGGTCCCCTGCTAGGTACAGTCTCAGGACCAGGGCTATGAATACAAGTCTACCAGTCTAATCTTCCTGGATATTAACAAAGAAACAAATGGAAAAACAAACAAATGAAAAACAAAAACAGCATCTCTCTGATGCTAGAGTTCACCAGTTTGGTTAGGAGCTGGCCAGCAAGCCCCAGGGATGTCCCTGATTCCATCTCTGGCAGGGGATTACAGCCTTGCTTTGGTTCTCAATTCTGTGCTGGTAAACTCATGTCCTAACTCTTCTACAGTCAGCACTTTACCTGCCAGTCACCTTCACGCCACTGTGCCTTTCTACCTCTGCAGCTGGGCTAAGTTGGCCCTGCCCTCCAACTGACCAGATGGCAATTTACCAATTAGCTTTGGGTCTTCAGGACCCATCCCACACCCCAGGCTGCTGGAGGGTGGTAACCCCTCATGACCCATTCTGCTGCCTTCTGACAGCTAAACAAATCTCAGTGAGAGGGAGGAGGAGAGAATAGCTAGGCATGGAAGGGGCATGAGCAGACTCTGTAGCAGGATTCTCAGCCCTGGAGCTTGTTTTGAGGATATTTAAGAGTGACCAGTATGTATGTAAGTAAGTATGTATGTATGTATGTATGCCTTTCAAAACTCTTTTTTTTTTTTTTTTTTTTTGAGACAGGGTTTCTCTGTGTAGCCCTGGCTGTCCTGGAACTCACTTTGTAGACCAGGCTGGCCTCGAACTCAGAAATCCACCTGCCTCTGCCTCCCGAGTGCTGGGATTAAAGGCATGCGCCACCACACCCGGCTTGCCTTTCAAAACTCTTGACCTCTCCCCTACTCTTCACACTGGAACACTTTTATTATAAATTAAAGTCCACATTTTATGTAGTACCTGCTTTATATCTAATCTTTCTCTATTCCAGGATCCAATCTAGGATGCAATACCATATTTAGTGCTAAGCCTCCATTAGGCTTCACGTGGATATGACAGTGTCTCCATTTCCTGATTTGTTATGACCTTAATGGCTTTGATGAGTTCTAGCTAGGTATCTTTGAGATTAGTCTTCAAATGAAATTTGCCTGAAGTTTTCTTGCAATAGAACTAGGGTCTGGGACCATAAGGAAGAAAACCACTGGAACAAAGTCTTTTCATCATACTGATGGAGGCCGACTTCTCTCCTTCCTCCCTTTCTTCCTTTCCAGAGTCTAGAGGCACCTGGCAGCATCTCTATGTTCTTGTGTCCTAGAAAGGGAGATTGGTGTGCACACATGAGCTAGGGCTGGGGGACAGGTCAGAGGTTAGGTAACATTTATGACTCATTTATACATCAACTAACTTCCTTCCTTCCTTCCTTCCTTCCTTCCTTCCTTCCTTCCTTTTTCAAGATAGGGTTTCCCTATGTAGCTCTGACTGTCCTGAAACCTCAAACTCAGAGATCTGCCTGCCTCTGAAGCTCCCATCCCCTAGTGCTGGGATTGAAGGTATACAGCACCACACCGTCCTTCATCATCTTGTTAAGTTCCCACTGTAAAGTTACCCTTGCTTCTGTAGAGGATACAGGTTCAGTTCCCAGTACCCACATGGGGCAGCTCACAACTGTCAATTCCAGTCCCATGGGATCTGACAGTGCCTCGGGAGGCAGAAGAGAGAAGGAATCGCCTAGAGCTGGACTAACAGACAGTGGTGGATGCTGGGAACTAAACAGGGAACCTCTGAGCCATCTATCCCTCAATCCCTGGAAGACTTATTTTGAACTCACTTTTGGTTCCATCATCTTTTGACATCAAGGAGCCTTGGTGGAGCTGAAAGCTGTGGATTGGGGCTCCATTAGCTCTTCTCCCACTGAGGCAAGACAGAAGGATAGGAAAAAATAAGAGGATTTGGGATGGAAAAGAAACCCTTCAGCCAAGTGTTGATGAAGAAGCCCTTTGCCATGCAAGAAGCAGGAATTCCAGCACAATTAGCATCTGCTAGAGAGAATACTCCCTTCATATGTAGACTTTTGTTAGGCTTAAGGTCTGGGTCTATTCAACCTTCACCATGGCCTCATTTTTCTACTAGACATTTTCTTGGAATATCAACCAAACTGTTGAATTTGCTTACAATAAAGATCTCTTAGCTTCTGGCATCCAGGCAATCCATGGTATTATCAACTGTTATCCTGTCAGGTGGCCCTCAGGAAACAGCCTATCATTGAACTAGGTTTGTTAGGTACCTTTAAAGACGATAGCTTCAAACTCTCAAAAATCCTATAGATGACTATTGTAAAAACAGTGAGGTGCCCCTCAGATCAGCCCACACCTGTTTGCTCTCTGTGTGTCTCTTTCTATAGTATAGTGTCTTTGTTAAATCCTGACTCTCCTTCACAATGGCTAGTCCTGAAATCCTCTTCCGACCCAAAGCCACAAATCTCAGGCCCAAGCTGAAGCCCCTGAGAAACTGGGAGAAGTCTGAAGGCTGCTGTAGGTGACAGTGAGGAGCTGTGCCCCTTTCCCTGCCCTTCACAATGCTGACACCCCACAATAGCTCCATGCTTTGTGCCAAGCCCACAGACTGCTCCCCTGAGCTGCTGTAGTGACCTAAGGGAGGGCTCCTGGCACACGATTTGGGAAATGACACGCACACAGTAGTGCAGCTAATAGCTAAGTCTGTAGTCACTAGGCTGCTAACACTCCTGGGAGGAAGGGCAGATCCTGACAGGACAGTCAGTCACACCTCTTCCCTGCCCCAGGTGCATGTTGACCTTGTGGTGCCTGATCATCCAGGGGGTGGAAGGCTGACTGAGGGTGGGGACAGCGGGACACTGTGAGTCAGCTCACTGGGACTGGGACACAATGACTGTGCAGCCCCTTTAGCACCTGAAGCACCTTTACCTTGTAATTAATCCCAATAAATTCACGGGCTTGCCAAGCTGGATAGAGCACTCTAGTCTGTTAGTATCTTCTTTATCTGGAACAAGTGGATGTCTCTTCACTCTCAGGAAATCTCGTGACAGTCCTTGTGAGGACAGTGTTTTGGATGAGAAAACTGGCACTTCATAGCAAACCTTAGTTCACTCACCAAGGTCTAAAAGCTTAGGTTTTGCTGGGCTTCCACCCCCTGGATGACTCACACCTTGATCCTGGCGCTCACTAGGTAGAGGCAAGCGGATGTCTGGTATTGAAATGAAGCCCTACAGAAGGTTGAACAGACCCAGACCGTAAGCCTAACAAAACTCTGCATATAAAGGGAGTATTCTCTCTAGCACATGCTAATTGTACTGGAATTCCTGTGCCTGTGTCTGGGTGGAGGCCAGAGTCACCCAATGTCCTACTCTATCACTCTCTACCTTTTATGTCTCTCACTGGGATTGTAGGTACAATCCACCACACTCCACTTTTTATGTGGTTGCTTGAGTTCCCTTACTGATGGGGCCATCTCCACAGCCTCGTTTTTCTCTTTCCTATCTGGTTTTCAGACACCAGCCCAAACCCTAAGCTAACCTCCCCAACAGTTTCTCACTTTCTCTGAAGGACACTTCCCACCACAAGCAATCTCTTGTAGACTTTTCTCACAAAGACTGTCTTCTTGGCCTCTAACAAAGGCAAGACTTTCCCCCACAGCTCTATCTGCCTTCTCTCCACTTTGGTCTCTGTCTATCTGTCTGTCTGTCTGTCTCTCCCCCAATCCATGACACTGTCCACAAGTTTCCTTCTACGTGTTTTTAAATCTTTTTCTTCATGAGGCTAAGACCCTGCTGAGGAGACCCCATGTGTGGATGAGGCTGATGCTCTTTCCTTCATCTTACACACCAAGCAAGAGTCTCACTTGAACCAATTCTACAGCAAAAACATGGCTTGCAGCCTGTCTTAGTCAGGGTTTCTATTCCTGGACAAAACATCATGACCAAGAAGCAAGTTGGGGAGGAAAGCTTACACTTCCGTACTGCTGTTCATCACCAAGGAAGTCAGGACTGGAACTCAGGCAGGTCAGGAAGCAGGAGCTGATGCAGAGGCCATGAAGAGATGTTCCTTACTGGCTTGCTTCCCCTGGCTTGCTCAGTCTGCTCTCTTATAGAACCCAAGACTGCCAGCCCAGAGATGATCCCACCCACAAGGGGCCTTTCCCCCTTGATCACTAATTGAGAAAATGCCTTACAGTTGGATCTCATGGAGGCATTTCCTCAACTGAAGCTCCTTTCTCTGTGATAACTCCAGCTGTGTCAAGTTGACACAAAACTAGCCAGTACACAGCCTTTCTTCTCGGATGTTTGAGAGAGTTGTTCAGCTTCATGATTCATCACTGGTAATCTTATACCTGTTGTTAATACTTCTGCAAATCTGAAGTCACTATTGGGATTTTCTAGTGTCCGGTGGCTTGTTACAGACCCTATTCTTCCACTGTGCTGTTAATATTTTATTGTGACTTATTCTGAGTTTTACAGCCATGTCAATATTTCCCAGAAAGACAGAAATACCTTAGTGAGAATCTCTACAGATGTGGGTCCAGCCGTGATGAAAGTTCCATGTATGGAGTGAAGGGTTTGGGGTTTCCACAAATGGATTGCAGGGGTTGGAAGGCCTGAGTGCTAGGCCAGGAGAGAAGATGAGGGATGGGGCTGGTGTGGTGATTGTTTGAAGACAGATATCCACTCCTGTATGCAAAGGGGTCAAAACTGCCGACGAATCACCGAGGTAGGAAGAATAACCTAGTCTACTTACTGCTAAACTCATGGAGGATGCCACCCTGGCTTTGAGTTTAACTCCACCCCATCTAGCAGCCTCTTATCTGGGTTTCCTGTTTCAGGCCAGCAGACCCTATCAGCATTTCTATCTGACTTCTGAAACTCCTAGAAATCGGCTGCGGGGTCCTAACTCTGTGGTCTGTAACCAACAATGTACATACATTGAGATGTATTTACTATATGATTTATGTTAATATCAGGAGTTAAGATTGGAATGCAGAACCCATGTGCTCCTTGGTCAGGACAATCAAGACAAGCAATGACATCTGGCAAATCGCTGCCAAAGCTAACGTACCTTGTGAATTTACTGTTAAATACATTTCGATATTGTGGAGAGACAAGATGTGTGCCTGTTTCTGACAGTCCCAGCAGGCTCCAGAAACAAGTTGTGTTGTATAATAATTCCAACTCCTCATCAGGCAGAAGAAAAAATACCAGATTGTAATCCAGTTGTTCACACTGAGACCCAGGTCTCAAAATGAATCATGAATTATGGGCTAGGCACCAAAGCAAAGCAGAGACAGCTTCAAGTTAGAATCCAGGAGAACCGTGTGGCCTGAAGAAGCTCCTGAGGTAAAGGACTAGGGTCCACAGCTAGCCATCTGGCTACCCTGCACCAGCAGCTCCCTCAAAGCAATGGGACAGGGTAGACAGAAAGGATACAATAGTGAGATACCATGCAACAGACAGATCCCTCTACTCTGGAGGGAGTCTGTCGTCTAACTTCAACAATAGCACCATGCTCACTGAACTCACTCAAGGATCACCTATTGATCACTGATTACTAACAAGGGATTGATGGAGCTGATCTCGGGAGGGAGCATGACTGCCCCTACGGGAAGGAGTTTTCATTCACTTTCTCAGGAAAACTCAAGAACAAATACTAGATTCAAATTAAGTCAGTCTGTGTGACATCTTAGGAAATACTGTAGGAGTTTTAACCACCATCAATTCAACTTTCATACATCTTTCTTCTGTAAGCAGCACAGTGCTTGTTCATTTTGCAACTACCAACAGAGCAGGCTGGTTAGGGGCTGCTCGCTAGCTGGAAACAACTTCTTGGCCCTTATGGAACTTTCTACCACTTTCACATAAAAACCAGGGGAGAACAAGCTAAACTCAAAATCAGTCCATCAAGAAGTTATATGACATTGTGAGAAACACCTTGAGAACCTTGAAATGTTGGAACAGGAAGCCACTATGCCCAGGGAATGACTGTCATCCGTCCCACACAGCACCCCTGCTTCCATGCAAACATCTAATGAGCAGGCGGGGGCTCACGGTGTCATGGAGTCAGAAGGCTGCAATTTTAGTGTCAATGGAGACCTTGACACCAGCACTGCAGGTCTGTGTCCTGGATCCGCCAAAGAGTTGCGTTCTCCGAAGGGGAGAGGGAATCAGATCACTCTTCCAAAGCTGCAGCTGCTCCAGAGTCAGTGGCAGGCATTGGGATGCTGAAGGCTGAGGGATGCAGCAGAGCTGAAGGCTAGGAGCCAAGGTCGGGCGGGGCCACTGAGCAGGAAGTGAGGAAGAGCCAAGGTCGGGCGGGGCCACTGGGCAGGAAGTGAGGTCGGTAGGCTGCAGGAGAGAACTCTCTTCCCCAGAGTGTTACAGCCCTATTAGACAGACGAGACGCTCTCGGACTGTCTTTGATGAAATAGCTCGTGCACTTTAGTCCTTGTGGATAGATAGGGTCTTATATGCATTTGGGGGTGATTTGGGGTGTAAAAGCAGATGCTTTCTCCTGGCTTGGTTTGAGATGTTAGGGATACCTCATCTGCGTGTGGAGGGGCTTCGGGTGTTGCCCCTATGTGACTGTCACAGTCCTCTCCATGGAATGTCGTGGTCCTGTGATCCTGGACAGGACCCTGATCGGGGAGTAGATGGAAATGCCTACTGTACTCAGATATAAGAGTACTGGGATTTCCGAATCTTCTCAACCTTGCCAAGTTTACATAGCACTAGGAAGGTCAGGGAAAGTTCATCCCATTCTGGGAGACACATTAAAGGCACACTTCTGATGCCCAGTGGCCTTCAGAGCAACCTGATATAAGAGGAGCAGTATAATTTATTCAGTGTGATAGCCTTATCTCAAGACTTGGAATTGGGGCCCATGGACATTTTATTGATTTAGGGTCAATAAAATGTTATTCTAATACAAATTTACTAAGATATAACTTTCATTTTTTTTTTATTTTTCTGTCAAAATAGTTAACAGAAATAGTGGGGATGTAGCAGGATCCAGAGGGGTAATGCTTTATGAGTGAGTGAGTCTCTCTCTCTCTTTCTCTCTCTCCCTCCCTCCCTCTTCCTTCTTTTCTTTCTAAGATTTATTTTTTACTTATATGTACGCATGTGGGCTGCATGAGTTTGTGCACATGAGTATGTGGGTACCCACAGAGACCAGGAGGTGGCATCAGATTTCCTGGAGCTAGAATTATACACGGTTGTGAGCTGTCATGTGTGTATGCTAGGAATTGAATAATAAGTAGTACTCTTAACCTCTGAACCATCTCTCCAACCCCACTAGCTGGCTTTCTACATTTTCCTGGCATTTTATCTGTGGTCCCAAACTCCAAAATGGTGCCACCACATTGAACTGTTCCCCCACTGCCCCTCCCCTATCCCATTACTACGCCCCACATATAGTCAGCCCCACATATAGTCAATCGTATATCTGCTTTATTAATCACCAAAGGCTCTTCTCAACCCAATTAATTTGGTAATAGAGATTAAGCAACTTGAAACCACCACCCACCCCCCCCCCGTCAGCATTGACAAGCAAGCACAAGTACTCTATGACATTTTGCCCCAGTTTCTCATGTACTGTTTCACAGTGAAAATGCACCCACTCTTCAGAGTTTAAAGTCCCAGCATTGTTCAAAAGTCCCAAATCGAAGTGTCCTCTGGGACTCAAGGTAAACCCTTACCTGAACTGTAGAAGACAAAGGTCACTTAGCATGCCTTCAAGATCTACAGAGTAAACATTCCTAATACCAACGCAAAAGAAAACCAGACCAGATGGGGTCAAAAATCATGTCCTGTACCTGATGCCAACTTCAGAGTACATTGGTGAAACCACCTTCCAGCCTCAGCATTTGTACCCTCTCTTGGGCTGGCACAGCTTGACCTGTGTGGCTTTTCTTGGCAGGTGTCCCACAATCCTGGCATCTAGAACTTTCTTTGCTCTCACAGCTTCCCACCTCGTCCTCTCAGGGGATCCCCACAGGAATTCCAACCTGCTGCACGCTCACAGGCCCTCCTCTGAAATCAGGCAGAACCCCCAATGGCTGCAGAACTCTCCTGCTTGCCTCATATTGTAACCTAACATCGAGCAGAGGATGAGTCTAAAACCCAGTGAGAAGCTGGATCTCCTCATCCAGGAGTCTCCAGACCTGCCCTGTGCTCATCCGAAGAAAAAGGAAGGGCATCCCCATGGCTTCCTATCTTTTGCCACTTGTGCTCTTTGCTTCAAGACGAGTATATCTGTGCCCTTCCCAGGACCCAGAAGTAGGTCACAAGCTGCCCTTGCTGTGGACATCTGGGGTAGGAATCTGAGGCACCTGCAGCTGGATTCAACCTCAAACTTAGGAAAGCAACTGGACTCTCATGGTCTCAATTATGACCAAAACCATCCACTTCCAGCTAGCTTACGCCAAAAAAGGGAAAAGGAAGCTCACATGGCCAGAAACCCAGGACAATACAGGTTGAAAGCTCAAAGGCTCCCCCATGCCTTCCTTACTGCTCCAGAGAAGCACAGCTCTGATTCTCACCTTCATAAGCTTCCTTAAGGTCCCCAGAAAGATGCCAGTAACTCTATTACCCCCATTTAATCAAGCAAAAAAGTAGTTTTCATGTTGAAGGCTGTGGGCAAGTCACACGGGGCACTTGTCATTCCTCCCACACCCCACCCCCACCCCACATCCTAGGCACATCTGTCTCCAAGAGAAGGATGAAGGACGGTTACTTGGTGGCCACAGCAGCAGCCACACAATCCTCTCCATGGCAGCTATTTGCAAACATGAGAATCATCCCATCTCTGGGTGAAAATAGAGCCAAACGCTCCCAAGTAGGAAGAGTGTCTGGGAGAAGAACGCTGCCAGGAACAGCCATCCTGTAAATAAAGTTGTGTGCTGGTGCAGAAAGGGCCTCCTGAGGAGCAGTCATGACTGCCGTGCTTGTCTTCCCGCTGGCTGAGACAGCAGAGAGGGACTCAACTCTGAAGCCCACTCTGAGAGCAGGCCAAGACTGCCTGGCTCTGGAAGGGAGCAGCTTCCCACAGGTTTTGGGGCTCTCTCCACCCAACCTGGCCCTCCTCCTAAAGTTTACTCTTGGAGCAAACTCTGCCCTAGCCAGTTGGGACTCACTCCTGCCTCAAGCACTCAACTATGTGGGTTATCTCTCTATCCTGTCCAGTAGGGTATTGTCCAGACTTCCAGCAAAAGGGATGTGGTCCAGCACCACACCCTCCCTATGAGGTAAGACACTGCTAGCTTAGACACACCCAGAGCAGAGGACTACCTGCCACTTGCCCCCTATTCCCCCACATTGAGTTCACCTGTCTTGGTCTGCTTGGTTGTTTTTTGAACTGGGGTCTTGCTATACAGTCTTGCCTGGCGGGTCTTGACCTGGCACCAATCTTCCAGCCTTTGCCTCCTGAGTGGTGTAGCATATGCCACCATGCCCAGCCTTTCTGACCCCTTAAGGCATTTATCCTTAATATCCACAGATATTGGGAACGGATAGCCAGTGACTGTCGGAGTGGGTCCGTATGAGCACAGGACAACGGTCAGCAAGTGTGAAACAGCAGAGCAGCAGATGCCAACAGAGGCCACACTGATGCGGAAGCAGGCTAGTCACTGTTGGGCAGTTACACTCCAGACTCTGGACACTGCACACACTAATGCCTTTGTTTATCTGTACATTTCAAATGTACAAACACCCCTCGTGACGTGTGTCTTAATTACAAAGAGAAAGTTTCTTACTGTGGCAAAAACCCAGCGGGTACTATCAGTAACCTCCCGAACCTGATGTCACGCACTGGCATGGCTCTGTGGTATTCTTGTACACTACACAACACCCAAGCCACTCTAAGACAAGCTTGCACCAAAGAACATGCTATGAATAACCAACACTGACCCAAAACGTCAGTCATGAAGACATGGAGAGACAAGGCTGAGAAGCAGATGGGAGACCAAGGAGAAAACAAAATTAAATGTCATGTGGGGCCATAAATAAGGTGCCTAAGCAACAACAAAGGGACCTGAGAGTTTGCCAGAGGCCAAGTCCACAGTAAGCAATGCAGCTATAGCAATGCTGATTTCCTGTTGCTGACTGGTCTGCCTTGATAATTAGCACACAGTTAAAGTTAAAGAAAGCTGGAGAGAAGCACACAGATGTTCCGTACTGTTTTTGTGTCAAAGATTTAAAAAAAAATTTTAAGGGCAGCTGGAGAGACAGTTTGGCAGTTCAGAGCACTTAGTGCTGTAGCAGAGAAACTGAGTTCAGTTCCAAGCATCTACATGTTGGCTCACAACTGCAACTCCAGTTCCAGGGGACCTGGCACTTCTTCTGACCTACTTGGGCTCCTATAACATGTGGCGCACATTCATATGCTCAGGCAAGTGTGTGTGTGCGTGTGTACACAGAAGTATTTTTTTAAAAATGTATGGGCTGAATAGATGACTCTGCAGTTAGAAGCACTTAAGGCTTAGGCTGAAAAACTAACTTCAAGGTTAAGAAAATGTGTTGTTCTTGCAGAAGACCTGGATTCAGTCTCTGTGGATACACAGTAGCTTGCAAATGTCTATTAGCCCCATTCCCGTAGGATCTGACACCTTCTTCTGACCTTTGTAGACTGCAAGCGTGAACATGGTGTACAATCATACATGGAGCCAAAACACTCACACACACTAAGTAATAACATAAACAAACATTACTGACATATTTTAAAGAACATTTCTTGCAGAGAAGCAGTCTGGCTCTCAGCACCTTGTAACTCCAGCTTAAAGGCTGATGATGCTCTCTTCTGGTCTGTGGGAGCCTATAGAGTCACACGCATACACATAATAAGAGGAAAGTTTACATTTTAAATTATTTTTTAAGGTTTTTCCAAATGAAGTCACTCAATACGTCACTTACGATATTTATCTCATTGGGCTGGTCTACAGCAATGAAAAGGTGCCCTGGGGTGAAATAAAACATACTTTTAAATTTTCTGATACATTACTTAACACATGCCACAGGGAGTGGTTTTTGTTTTGTTGTTGCTTGGTAGCTGAGGATGGCCTCACAGCAAGTGCCAGCACAGTGACCTTGTCAGCTTTCAGTTGCTTTGTCCTCGGGATCAGCCCTGTAGCTGAGTTTGTATTTAACTGCAGGGTAGGACCCCACTTACATAAGACCTTCTCCCACTTCTGGAGGTATGACTTGTCTGCCTTCAAGCATGACATGCCCCTCCCAGCTGGAGAGACAACTGAGAAGCAGTGGGCTCCCAGGGGGCTGCTTTGCATCTTGTCTGTCTTATTCTTGGGTCCAGCAGGTCTCTATACGCTCCCTAGCCTTCTAGACAGCACACTAGCACCCCACCCCCTTCATTCCTTCCATGGTGACTCACTTGAAGCTTTTGCAGTGGGATAAATACGGGCATTCCCACAGAGTTTAAGCCCTATGATGTATCTTCCAGTGCCTACTGTTCATTTCTCATTTCCCACAAGACAAAAACAAGACCGTGAGGCCGTTGCTATGTGAGCGGCTCACGTGTGCCCACATTTGATTACGGTCTTTATTTCTGTGTGCCTGGGCTCCTCCATCTCACCAGACAGAACAGATCCAGCCGCCAGAGAGTCTGAGCGCAGGCCTTAGCAGCAGCCTGGAATGCAGGACTGACTTGTGGCTTGCCCAGTGCTGGGTCTCTGTCCAGGTAGGAGGTTTCGCACAGCTTCCCCGCTGCTGCTGCTGCTGCTGCTGCTGCATTCTGCCAGGACAGCTCTACATTTTCAGCTTCCCTTCTCTACCCAGCAGAGCGCAGACATGTTCATTCCCATCTCAGTCCTGGCCATGTTTTGCAATTCGGAAGAAGGTATTTTGACCCTAGCTGCCTGGAGCCCTTGGATGAGAGACACGGAGAGCTACAGAGGGTCACTAAAGGGAGGCAAGACCTGGGGTTTTCTCTAGGGTCCACCTGCCCCAGCAAGGAGCTGTTGAACGGCCTTGGGTGGCTGTGAATGAGCCCAGGAATGAGCTCTCCTTTTCAGAGCCATCCCCAGCTACAGCAGTCTGTGGCACAGCTGCATAGAGAAGACAGGGACAGAGCTCTGCTGCTGGTCCTTCCTGGGCAATTCAGTTGCATCAACAGGGTAACATCCAAGCAGGTGGCCATCTCTGCAAGACAGTCAAAGGTGGGTCAGCTCTGGGGCATCTCTGTCAGTCAGTCAGAAGGGACATAGCTCTTCCACTGTAGAGGATAGAGAATGCTGACCCTGACCAATAGGTCAAAAAAGAATACAGACAAATCCAACAGACATGGACACTGAAATTAAAGAACAAGTTATTGCCTTGATCTGAGGGGACAATAGCCTTAATCCCGAGCTATGCAGAGCTAAGGTACTCACCCCATCCCCACGTACACCCCATTCCCTGCCTACCAGGTAAGAACACTGTTTTGTGGTAGACCTGCAAAAAAGAAAAAGGAAGGAAGGAAGGAAGGAAGGAAGGAAGGAAGGAAGGGAGGGAGGGGAAGAAGAGGAAGAGGAGGGGGAAGGAGAAAGAGGAGAAAGAGAAGAGGAGGGAGGAAGAGATCAGGCAAATTATTTTTAATCAGAAAATAAACTCTTCCATTTTCATACCAAGTGCTCCTTTGCTACAGAGCATTATAAAAAGACCCGCTGGCCAGGACAGAGACAGGGTCAGAGACCACCACTGGACTCCACGATACTGGAAAACTCACATGAGAGACATGTGGGACCCCTCAGTCCTTCTGCATTTCAAGAAGAACCAGACATTCTGCAGAGGTATCTATCACCTAGGAGTACTGGGAAGAGTAAGATCACCAACTCTAGGCAGGGGGGTGGAGGGAAGGGGGTGGAGGGAAGGGGGTGGAGGGAGGGGGTGGAGGGAAGGGGGTGGAGGTCACATGGGAAGGTTTCCTGTTGGCTTAATGACCCAACGGCCTCTCAGGACAGAAGACTAAACAATGATCTGACCCAAAGGAAATACACAATATTTTAAAAAATTATTTTCTAGAAATTGTTACATGCCGTGTGTCCAGATACAACCCTGAGAAAGGAGACAGGAGGTATCCAAGGATAAGGCTGTCAGCCAGGATTAGAGTCAACAGAACAAAGATTCCAGATGATGGATGGTACATCACCACGCAGAGGTTTCTAGGTGGGGTCATCAATGCTGTAACCCACTACAGAGGTCAGGACAAGAAGACACAGCACGAGAGTGTTCCAGCTGAGGAAAATAAATGGAAGATTTGCTTCCCTTCACAGTAAAAACACCCCAAGACACCTAGCTCGGGCCTCAATGGAGATGACACCACCAGTTTCTCTAAGACTTGGAGTTCTATCAGTGCACAGGTAGAAGGGAGAACGTTGGGCGGAAGGCACAGAGTGGCCTTCCCAGAGAAGCTCCTGGTGTGCAGGCAGATCCCGGGAACCACACGTGCATACACACTGGCACACACACACACACTGGCTGGGCCGTGTTAAAGCTCAGCTACCTTCCTGTTGAAGTTCAATCTGTAGGGTGGGAAGGAAAACACAAGTTGCAGAGCATAGAAAGCAGTTCCAACATTTGAGATCAAAGCCGTGGGCCCCCACCCTGCTTAGTCAAAGAAAGTAAAGGAAGATACCCTCACTGGGCATGGTGTCACATGCCTTTAAATCCCAGCACTTAGGAGGCAGAGGCAGGCTGATCCCTGAGTTCCAGGCCAGCCTGGTCTATAGAGTAAGTTCTATACAGGACAGCCAAAGCTGAAACAGAGAAACCACATCTTGAAAAACAAAAACCAAAAAAAAACCTCCAAAAGACCCAAAGGGACCCACCCAGCTGCAGCCTTTAAGCATGGAAGCTGAACTTGGGGTACACATCCTTTAATATAAAACATTTCCTGAGGGGCCAACAGGGTCACTCAGTGGGTGAAACCGAGCCAGAATCTGGAAGCCACATAAAGGTGGAAGGAGAGGACTCCATGACATTGTCTTCTGGTGTCATGGCACATAAAGGTGGAAGGAGAGGACTCCATGACATTGTCTTCTGGTGTCATGGCACATGTGTGTCCACATACACACCATACATAACAAAAACTTAAGACGTCATGAATTTTTACACAACTGAGTTCTTCATATAACATACCAAGATCACTTAATATCCCCTCTCATGAAAATAACAGCAACACAATTTGAGATAACTATTAAGCACTAACAGGGCTAATTCATTTTCAACTGAGTTCATAAACAATAGACACAAGCAACCGGAAAACAAAACATAACTGGGTTTTTGTTGTTGTGTTTTTTGTGGACAGGAAGTGAACAGGGCAGGTTCTCATGTACCCTGGACTAGCATGCAACTTCCCATGTAGCCAAGGATATCCTTGACGTTCTAATATCCCTGCCTCCACCTCTGGAGAGTGCCGGGACACAGGCCTGTGTCACCACACCCCATCCAAGTTTATGTTGTCCTAGGGTTTGGTTCCAGGTCTCTGTGCATGATGGGCAAGCTCTCTACCACATGATCTACACCCCAGGTCCTGGAACGCATTTTCAAAAGGCAAAAAAGGGAAAAGAAAAATGACTACAGCTAGGCATGGCGCCACACCCTGGTGTCCTCAGCATCTGAGAAACTGAAGCAGCGGGGTGGGGGTGGGGGGACACTTTAGAGTCACCTTAGCCACAAAGCAATACCAAATTAAAAAAACTGTCATGGGCCAACCGACATTTTCCCTCTGTAGTAGATCTGTGGTGAGAGTGGCAATGTAACCCTGAAACCTTTTTTTTTTTTTTTTTTTCCGAGACAGGGTTTCTCTGTATAGTCCTGGCTGTCCTGGAACTCACTCTGTAGACCAGGCTGGCCTCAAACTCAGAAATCCACCTGCCTCTGCCTCCCAAGTGCTGGGATTAAAGGCATGTGCCACCACTGCCCGGCTGAAACCTATTATTTTAAAGCTAGTGTACAAACTTTGTAAGAAAGTATGCCATCTCTAAAGCTGTCTTAGAAAGAGGCAGCTCCCTTGGGCTTCAGACACAAACCTTGTGAGCTCAGTACATCCTCCAGGGTTCTGAGCAGCTCCCCAGTCCCAGCAGGCTGCTGTCTTCACACACTCCGCTACATGTACTAAAGCCTCACCTTAGATCATGTTCTCAACCCAAACCAAGGACAAAATATGAGTTTTTACTTTGTATACCTTTCATAAAGACAGGTAGCAGACATGGGTGCTCCAGACCAGGGTTACTCGGTCTGGGTCAAGTGAGTAAAATGGTTTGGTCGATCTCAGGGAGGCCTTGGAGGAAGGGCATGAAGGTGTATGTTAGTTGACAGGTTGGAAATGCCTGGGTCCTTCTTGCAGATGCGTAGGATGCATGGGGTCCAGGTGCTTTAGAGCTGAAGTGCATGTCTTCAATTCCATCATCGCTATGGAGGTAGAGGGAGGAGCAGCTCTAGGATTCCAGGCCAGGCTGGTCAACATACTGAGCCCCAGGACAGTCAGGACCCCATAGAGACCCCCTCAAATCAAAAACAGAAACAAACAAAAAAACCAGATGGCACAGCTGTCAGGAAGACACACACAGATGAGAAGTGCTTTTAAGACTACAGATGCAGTGATGGCTAACCACAGACACAGACTGTTAATATGATGATTACTGTAATGGTTTCTGGGAAAGATAGCCCAGGGAGAATGTCATGAAACACAGGGAAACAAGAACAGAAAGATTATCACTTATTATACGTGATGATTAAAAAATACAATCACTTTATTTCCACTTTTCCCCCGTAGCACAGATGAGAACCCTCTAAAGCACAAAAATATTTCAAGAAAGCATGTTACAAGATATAAGTATATGCAATATTTTGGCAGAACTTTATTTTCTCTAGCAGTTCATACCCCCCCCAATCCAAATTTTAAAATTCAAAAATAAGAGTTAACTTTATCTAACATGTTACAGCTTAATATTTGAAACATCATGCTAGATCTGGGAGGAGATGGGGAGGTGAAGCCAATCAAAACACATTGTATGAAATTCTCAAAGAATTAAAAAACGAGAAAAAATAAAATATCATGCTCTAGTTAAATATTTCACAAACACTGTATACAAATAAAATATTACACAAAATATTTTTTTAAGAAAATGTTTTGGTGTTTGATCTGAACAATAAATAAAAGCACAGGCACTTCTACACTGAGACAGGGAAGTGTCACTACCCAGAGTTTTATCTAAGGAATACGTGATAATATGGCAAGAATAGAATCTTGGGGTTTTAATTGACTAATCACGTTCAAAGTTCGGAAGTCGTGAATGCTTCCCAGTCTCACGTTGAACACTCACAGACCCATATGGCTGTCGGGCTACTCAGTCTTCAGTTGGCCATTAGGGAATCACACTCATGATCTTCAAAATACTAAAATTAGGTTAACTATCATGATGCCACCCAGGAAACCAAACACAAGTAAAAGAAAATCCCCTCTGTTCTCATGGCCATAAGCCCTGACAAGATGAACTACACGCACTGCGTGGCTTTCCTTGCATAAAGGAAGTAACAGTTTCTAATAACAAGGACAATACTGCTGGGTGACAGGGAAGGTTGACATCAGTCCACTTTCTAGACAACTTTAAAAATCTTATGAAAATACATAGAATTCCATTTCACAAAACCACCAGGTTATGTCCTACATATGCATGCATGTGTGTGTGTGTGTGTGTGTGTGTGTGTGTGTGTGTATACACACACACACACACACACACACACACACACACACACACAATTCTGGAGGGGAAAGAAAACAAATCAGAAACTGAGGACCGGCAGCCAGAGGAAGGGTCATATAACCACTCACCCTGCCAGCTGAGTTGTCTTCGGCCTTCCCTCTTGACAAGGCTAGGGAGGGACTGAGGGCTTGGGAGCCCAGGGGCTACCTGCTCATGAAGGCTAACAGCCTCACACAGAACTCACCTACTGTGAGAGCACACCATGGGAACTAGTCAGGCTAGGCCTTTCTGTGAAATGTAGTTCATGTCTATTTCAGCATTTTAAATTAGGACTTTGCAACTGAGACCAGATATCAATCATCTCTTGAGGTTTTCTGCTATGTACTAACATTAAGTCTATATAGGAACAAATATTTTTCTTATTTTTCTCTTCAATATCAAATGTCCTGAAGCCTTTGTGTTTCTCTGGAACAAGGCCCAGTTTCTGAAGGCACATTCCAGTATAAACATCATCAATAGGGTAGAGATGGACCCGGTTAGTTACATTGTACAGCCTCAAGGCCAGGGGGCCGGAGTACAGGAATCCACCGCCCCCGGCATACGGTGGGTAGACCCCGGTGTAGAAGACTTCTGGGATGTAGTACTTCAGTTTCTTATCCCGATGAGGCCCAGCATTGTGGATCACGTCACCTATGAACAAGTCTTTGGCTTTGCTCTTGGATAAGCTATTCAAGTAATTAAGGATGTGATGGGTGTTCACAAACACATCATCATCGCCCTTGAAGACAAACTCTGCATCTGGACAGGAAGTGCTCACCCACCTGAGAAACAGCACTTCCTTCAGGGACAGGTTGAAGAATGTGTCTCTATAGTTCCACATGAGGATGTCCTGGTGCTTGTCACTCTCAAACTTAAGCATGTCTGAAAGGTCAGGGTGGTTGTCCTCTGGGGGGGTCTTGCCCAACAGGAAGACCCTCACTACTGTCTGGTTCCCTACGTTGGTTTCTCGGCCCCAAGACTCCCGAATTGCTTGCCTTCTGGCAAAATGTGGAATGAGGGACTTTATCGCCAATAGTAAGAAGGGCTTCTTTGCACATTTCTTCGGTTGATCTATAAGCAGCGAATAATTTCGGCATCTCAAATACAAGAGAAAGTCTTTAAATCTGTCCGGCAGATTATTAAAATCTGTCACAGCTGTCATGACCGTCGAGTCTGGTTCACAATAGCTCAGGTGACTTGTGTTTGGAGATGTGTATAGCTCCCCCGTCTGATTGGCCACCCTGTTCAAGATGGGATTATACCACCTGTTCAGCTTCTCCTGTTCCCTGTTCCAGTATGCCCGGGGAGGGCTGGGTAGCTTCCAGAACTTCTCTTTCGGGATTATTACTCCTCCCTTTCCATTTTTTTCTTGGCTACTGTTTTTGGAGACTTCCACAATCAAATAAATGAAGACATTTGCCATCATCAGGATGCCCAGCAACTTGACTCTTCGACGCCCCACACTCATCTCTCATACCTGGGAAAATGCAGGGAAACGCATTAGTGAACTGTGACTCTGATGCCCTCGGACACTTTAGGCTTAGTATGGACACATACCTTTACTTCCAGCACTCAAGAGGCAGAGGCAGATGAACTGCCCAGTTCCAGGCCAGCCAAGGCTACACAGTGAGACCCATTCTTTATTTTTTTTTAAAAAGTCTTCCTAAGAATAAATGTTCTAAAATAAAGACTCCTGACTCATCAGCTCTGGTTCAAACTAAATCTCAACTTCTCCATCTACAAAGGGGGTTGGTTGTACAAAATATGCAATTTTTACACACAGGCTTTTGAAAGCCTGCCTGGCCCATTACAATCACTATGTAATGGTTAATGTATTCTAGACACTTGAAGGGCAGAAGCAAATATCACTAAGTAAATAACCTTGTGATTGTTCAACTACTTTGCTTAAAAAGGTACATACAAATCCAAGCTTTGCAAACTAAGTCACTTACAATTCATAATAGCAAATTTTTAATTCTGTGACCCAATATGTACACATGCACATAATATCAATATAAATTACATGTTACACTAAGTACAGTATCATGTAATTCGCTCTTAATGTCTTGTCATTTAAAAATACAGACCCAACCCCAAATTATTTCCTAACCTACCAATGTAAATAAAATGAATATTGGTGGATTGTTTTAAGTTCATTGGCTTCCAACAGAGAATCCCAAAGTGAAAGGGATTTGTTGCGAAACTTCTACTACGAACACTTCAGTCAAAGAAAGTCAGGCTACTTGTGTCTCTTATATCTAGTAGTGGGTAAAGAGCTTACTATAGACAGCTTACATGTAGTTAAGCACTCCATAACTATAGATACACAGATTGTGTAAATACATGAAAGAATGGGCTGGAAAGACAGCCCAGCAGTTAAGCACCCTTGCTGTTCTTGCAGAGGACCCAGGTTTAGTTCCTAGCACTTACTAGGCACCCACATGTTACATACACACACAGATAAAAACACCCCCACACATAGCGATTAAAAATAAAAATATGAAAGGAAATAAACCTTCCTGTACCACACATTGCAGAGTGCTAGCTTTGCAGGTCTTCCTTAAGCAACCATATAACAACTCCTGGTATCTACACTGTAGCCCCTGATTTAAGGAAAGGAGGGATAACCAGAGCGCAGGAGCCTACAGCACTGGGATACATCTTGATTCCCAATACTTAGAGGGTAAGGAAGGAGACTGGGAGTTCAAAGTCAACCTTGGCTACCTACCAAGTTCAAAGCCAGCCTGAGTCACAAAACACTCTCTCAAACAACAAACAAAATGCGCCCCAGGAGAATGTGGTAGATTATTTACAAATGCGCCATTTCATAAGGCTTGAACATCCACAAATTTTGTGATCTGTGGGGATCCTAGAACCCAAACCTCCATAGATACCAAGGGCCAGTCAATAAGTTAAAGAGTTTGTTTGGGGGTACTTTATTTTTAGGACACAGGGTCTTGCTACAAATACACCGATGCCTCCTGAGTGCTTCCTAGGTTTCATTTTTTTAAGCCACTGCACTCAGGAAAGGGACACACTTAAAGAAGCAGCCTTCTGTCACTCACTACCCCAACCTCTGAACAAGCAGGAAGGAAAGCTGCCTTATACCTCAAGAAAAAAACAAACACAAACATAGAACAGGTCTTACTTTTTAATAGTTTTAAAGCATGCCTGGTCACACAGCCTGAATAATATCTAACTGTTCACGTCCTTCTCAGATCAGAAGAACTTTTAAGTAAATCTTTTAAAATCTAACCAGTGTCTGATGTTAGCTGAAAAATTAATCATTTAACTTAGGGGAAAAAAAAATCACAGATACTTTTAACAGTTTGACTGTTTTTGTTTGTTTGTTTTTGTTTGTTTGATTGAAATAAGGTCATACATAAAACTCAGGTTGCCTTTGAACTTACTATGTAACCAAACATAACCTTGTAATTTCCCATCTTTCTGCCTCCACATCCCAAGGTCCGAGATTACAGGGATGGGCCACCATATCTAACTCAGTCCTTCCAAAAGACACTTTTCGAAAGCCAAGTAGTTCCCATTCTTCTTTAGAACTTTTGTTTTTATTTTATGTATATGAGTGTTTACCTGCATGTATTCATGTGTGTCAAATGCATGACTGGGCCCATGGAAGCCAGAGAATGGCATAAGATTCCCCTGGAACTGGACTTACAGATGGTTATGAGCTGCCCTGTGGGTGTGAGGAATCACCTGGTCCTCTGCAAATGCTCTTACTCACAGAATCATTTCTCCAGGCCCCACCCCCAAACCGATCTCTCTAACTTGGCAGTTCTACTGCTAAAATGAGGACTTTATGGGGCTGAGGGCGAAGCATTTGCTATGCAAGCAGAGGACCTTGGTGTGACCATCTAAAAGCCACACAAAGCTGCACAGCATGCCTGCAATCCCTGTGCTCCAACAGGAAGCAGGGTGCTGGACCCCACCCCTATCCAACAAGTTAGAAGATGAAGACTTGCACTAGCAGTTGGTCTCATCCTCTGTGTGTGTGTGCTGTAGCAGCCACGTGTCAATATGCGGGCGTGCTCGCACACACGCATACACGCACGCGCGCACACACACACACACACACACACACACACACACACACACAAACACACAGGAGTGCACTTCCCTCAGAACTACTAGTTGTGAGCTCTTTCTCACATCTCCACAAGATGAAACAAGGAAAAATACAGAAACGAACAGAGAAAACGATCGTGAGGCAAACATCTGGAAGGGTGTTCAGGAAAAAACACCACACACTGTGATTACAGGCAAAAGCTCAATGTTCAATTTAGTAAAAGAATCGAGATACCAGTAAATAAAAGATAACAGTTTACAGAAGCGCGCGCACACACACACATACACACACACTTACTTCTTTAGCATAGCAGGCTGTGAAATCCTAGCGCTAAGTCTCCTAAAGTGCAGTGCAAACGGTAAGAAAATGACTGCAGGTAAACCAATTAATTACACACCAGGACTGTGGGGCCAGGGATTACTGGAATCCAGTTTGAGCCGTGTGACATTTCTCCTAAGTCTACCAATCCTTTTTAAAAATCATCTAACTAATTAACTACATAGGAGTGTTTGTTTGCCCACATGTATGTGCACATACTACGGAAGCCAGTGGAAGCTGTAAGATCCTCTGGAACAGCAATTAGGATTGTTGTTGCTAGGGGCTGGTGAGATGGCTCAGTGGTTAAGAGCACCGACTGTTCTTCCGAAGGTCCTGAGTTCAATCCTGGCAACACATGGTGGCTCACAACCATCTGTAATGAAATCTGATGCCCTCTTCTGGAGTGTCTGAAAACAGCTACAGTGTACTTACATATAATAAATAAGTCTTAAAAAAATTGTTGTTGCTAGCTACACGAGTCCAGTCCCATTAATCCTTAGGACATGTGAATGGACATGAAGCTCTCTGAGGAACAGTGTCCTCCCAAATGCACTTGCTTAAGAGGTCCAGTCTACTGAGTATCTTCCTGGACTCTTACCCACCTCAACCCCCAGCCAAGTTCCCAGGATGACACTTCATGAGTGAAAAACAGGAGTGGAAGCGGAGTATTACCTAAAAGTCAGGAGTGAACTGGGTCCTGAAAAGTGTCTGTCCTTAGCTGTGTGGTGGTGGTGGCAGCACACATGATTAATCCCAGCACCCAGAAGCAGGAGTTCCAAGATGGCAGAGGTGGGGCAGGTGGGGATGTGTCTTAAAAGTGTCCATCCCTGTCGGTCATTCCAACCCAGGTACCTGGTGAAATTTTAGGAGCTGGCTCAAGAATGAAAAGGCTGGAGACCTGGGGTCGAGCACACACATCTGCGGCCTCGAGCCTTCACAGAAAAGGAAACGAGAGAGAAGAAAAGCTCCTTCCAGATCCCTTCAGGAAGCCTTTCTGGACAGACCCTACGTCTCCAAAGGCTTGGAGGACCCTTTCCACTATTTGCAAATGGGTGTTCTTCCTCACTTACCTTAGGAGAGAGTCTCGAGTACATATTCCCCAAAGTTGGACATCATCTTTTACTGTGACCTAGATAGACACTGACTCTTGTATGGGAACTCTGCTTTAGACTCTGAAAGCAACAGAAGTTCACAGAAAGGGAGATATGAGGCAAAGAACCCATTCTTTAAAAAAGAAAAAGAAACTGTGGGAAAAGCTCTCTCTAAGTAGTTTCAGTCCCACTGTGGACATAAAGCCCATTTTGTGCTTTTTGGTGACCCCCAGAAAGTTACATTGCTTAAAAGGAATTTAATAAATACTGACACCAAAGTTAGAGAAACGGCATCACCCAACACTATGAGGCCCTGAATTAAAACAGAAAAGTACTACATGCAAACACCAGAATCTTAAGTTTCTCCCAACAGGGAAGAACACTTTACAGCATCCCCCTCCAGTCACCCCCCAATCTCTCTCTCTCTCTCTCTCTCTCTCTCTCTCTCTCTCTCTCTCTCTCTCTCTCTCTCACACACACACACACACACACACGTTTCTGTGTAGTTTTGGAACTCTTTCTGTAGACCAGGCTGGCCTTGAACCCAGAGATGCACTTGCCTCTGCCTCTGAGTGCTGGCATTAAAGGTATGTGCCACCGCTCAACTAAGGACAGATACTTTTCAGACTTCTACAACATTGAAGTTACTTCAACAACAACAACAAACTTCCCTTTTTATTTTGCAGCTAAAATATCTGGAAAGGCGATGCTGGGGCAAGAAAGGGATTACTAAACATAATCGCGTGCTTAAGGTATTGAGCACTTGCAGGAAGCACAACGTACTATTACTACTGGTTCCTGGGCAGTAACACGAACTGTAACAGAGGCTGGGCCCCACTGGCATTCTTATCTGGAGACTTTGTGGATCCCCGAAGCGTGGCTCCCACCCCCCAACCTCCACAGCCTCCCGAGGCTCTGTCCACATCCCATGCCTAGCTCCAAGTGCAACGTCACTTTTTAGAAAGGCTCTCAGAGAAGCATGAGTACGTCTATTGGCACCTGGAGCTGGCAATCCTTCCAAGCTATTCTAAATGTTCTTCTAAATGTTTGTTGGCTGCGTATACACTGAGCACAGGAAGTGACTGGACCGGCCCAAGATCATGCAGCTGTGAATGGCTGAGCTGGGACTTTATGCAAGTATGCGACCATGAGGAAAGAGATGATGGAGCACTAGTCTTATTTCCAGTGATTACTTTATTTAAAATAAGTAATTATTAAAATTTTATATGTATACATTTCAACCCACAAAAGTATCATAAATTAAAATTAGATGCAAGAGGCAGGTTAGATTAGTAACATTTATTGAATTACTCAGGCAAAAATGTATCTTATGCTGACATGTCATAAATGAGGGAAGTTTCAGCTGGGGCAGACTGCCCTAGAACCACATCATGAGGCCAGAGTCTTTCTGTGTCCTTCAGAGAGCCAGACAGTTTCTTCTTGACTTCGTTTCTTAGTTTCTTTTCCCCCCACAAAATATGGTTGTCAAAAGTCACCAATTTCCTGTTGCACTAACCAGCAGCTGTGTAATCCTAGCCTACAGCCTACCAACGCACAGGAGATCATCACACCACCACACCCTGACAGTTTAACTGTAACCAAGAGCAAAGGAAGGACTGCAGCTACCCAGGCCAGCCAGACTCTTTAAGGTTCCAAAACACTGGGCTATTGCAGTGTTCCATTGACAGGACACTGGAAGCTACCGAAGTGCATGCTGCTAAGAGGTTCCTTCCAGTTCTGAAAGACATGCAAACACTTAAGCAAATTCATGACAACCTGTTCTCACTGAGCCATGACCAACCCCACCACAATAGCTAACCAGGGACAGCTCCAGCAACACATCCAAGTCACACCTAAAGTCTGTACCAAGATGCCCTGTGTCTCCCCCAGTACCAAGGTGCTAGGAGGCTTGGACCTTCAGTGTCCTCCAAAGGCCTGGGCCTCTGCCTTGCCACTACCAAGTGGTAATGGAACCTGTAGGAGACATGTCCTAGTGGAAGGAAGTTAGTGAAATGGGGCCCAATCTATTCCTTTCTTCAATTCACTTCCGGTCACTAGGTGACTGATTCCCTCATCTATATGGTCTCACCATGAAGTACTGGGCCACCAGAAGCCCAAATGCAATGTGACAAAGTGACCATGGTCAAAATCATGGGTCAAATAAACATTTCCACCTTTATTTAAGTCTAGCACTGATATTTTGTCACAGCAACAGAAATCTTGCCAACACACATTAGGAGTAAAAGAAAGGCAGGATCTTTCTAATAAAATAAAAGTGACCAACCCAGTTAAGCTAGGGTGAGGCTAGAAGTCAGGCTTATGGCTGTACACAGGAGAATGGAGCCTGGCTCACTGCTGTTCAAATCCAACCAATCTCACAGAGAGTAGGAAAGAGAAGCAAGCCCAAGCTTTACCACAAGACCAGTCACTGTACATTCTTGGGCCCTGCTGCTCTGGGAGCCTGGCTTCCCTAACACCTTTACCTCCCAAGATCCGATCTGTGGCCTGATCCTTGCTAGCCTTTCCTGGGTCCTGCTCAAACAAACAGAAGCAGACACAGTTTGCAGCTAAGTGCTCCTGTGGAGAGAACGGCTTCCAACAAAACGGCAGATGACAAGTTATCAAGAGGTGATCAGCAGGACCAGAAGGCCTGGGCCATTCCTAGACTTCTGCCCTAATTAGTACAAGAGGCCTGGCTAAGTATTGCCAGAGCGAGGCAGGAGAACCCCAGAAGTGCCCGTGGCACCAGGTTAGGAAAGCATGTCTGCCAGGGTCTTCTGTCTGCATGCCACAGAAGAACTACAGGCTGAGTCTAAGGAACTGGGTTCCTAGTTACTGGTTTTCCCCTCCATGATCAAAATTAAAAAGAAAAAAAAGCATTTCCAGATATTCTATTCAGCCACATGTCCCCACAGGCAGAAGTATAGATCAAAGTGTCTGGCAGGACATGCTCTGATCTTTACCTTTTCCTCCTCTATAACCCATTATGGCTCTTTTTCCTCAAATGAAATTTATCATTTAAATAAAATTAATCACAGAGCTAGGCTAGAGTTTATCTCATGGCAGAGCACCTGCCCAGCATGCAAGAGGCCCTGAATTCCATTTTTGGCACCACAAACAAAATGAAAAAAAGAAATCTACTTCTGTATTTATCCTTCAAGTAAACACATGCAGACCAGAAAGAGAAGAGAAAAATACGCAACAAAGGTCGCCTTGCCCTGTCTTTAATAGAGCTGGAAACAATGGTACAGTCCTCAGTGGAAAGGTTATATAATTTTAAAATAGGACAAGTGCCAGGTAGAGGTGACACACACCTTTGATCCCAGCACTTGAGAGGCAAAGGTAGACAGATCTCTGAGCTCAAGGCCAGCCTGATCTATGGAGAGGGCCAGGGCTTCACAGAGAAACTTTGTCTCAAAAACAAAACAACAAAATAAAAAACAAAACACACACACACACACACACACACACACACACACACACACAACCACCCAGGGCTAGCAGATAGATAGCTTAGACCCACTGTTCAGGCTGAAAACCAGTCTGACATCTTCCAGCATCTTCCAGCTAAACTACTATTTACTTGACCTCTGCAAGCCTGTTCCTCAGTGTAAAATGGCCTGATAACAATCTACAGACCAGCTTCTTGTCTTCAATACCACATCATTCAACAGCTCTCCTCTGGGGCTCCTGCTTCTGGCACCAAATACTAAATACAGCACATTTCTCCAGTTTTGTTCTTCACTGTTTAAGACATTTTCATCCACCCACTGAACCTCCAAAAGACAGACACAGAGATTAACACTTGTAACTCCTGAAACTCTGAGCAGTTTCAGAATGTCTAACAGACAAGGTTTCCTCTGGTCCTGGGCATGGATGGGGGAAAACCCAGAATTTCCTCTTTGCTTCTTTTTTGCTGCTCACTACAACGCCCAACTCCCACATTGATCAGTCCCTGCACACGAAGCTACCCAAGACAAGCGCCACTTGTATGTATCCTCACAGGACATCTTCCCACAGGACTCCTGGAGCTGAAGCTCAGGGCCCCCATGGAACACCAGCTCACCCTCATATCCTGTCAGGGGGGCCTACACATAGACATCTGACAAAGTCACTGAAAGCAGTGAAGATAAAGTAGAAGCTGGACCAATAAATACATATAATCTTTTCCTGAAAAAAAAAGGGGGGGTGGCTTACACTGGCGACTGTGGGCTGGTGAATTTCATTACATTTCGTAAGTCAGCCTCGATCTATTATTACTGAAGGGAACAGGAAGCATAGACTCTCTGGAGTTCGGGGACCTGAGCTTCAGAAATGGCAGTCAGTGTCCACCCTGAGAGGAAATCTCAGGAAACATCAGAATGTTCTTGGAGCCAGGAACTGACAGGCCTTCCCTCTTCAGAAGAATTCTAAGTTACTACAGGGGACCAGACCAGTGTGCCGCTCAGAACACAACTGCTTAGATGGCCAGACTGAGAACACAGCACTGCCAGGTACCAGAGGAGGGAGTGTGGTGGAGGGGGGGTGTGTGGCAGGGGGGCCTGTGCCTGGTGTCAAGGAGCTCGAGAAAAGCAACCCATACTCTAGAAACAGGACCACACGTTTAGAATTCATAGACAAGAGCCCAAGAAAGAAAACCTCTTTATCTTACCAGCAGAACAGGAACCTTCAGCTTACAGAGAGTGAAGGGAAATAGCTAACGGCCCAGATCCATTTTCAGAGGTCAGGCAACAGCAGGTGCATCTGCAGCAGAAGTGCTAAGTAACCAATGAACCAGTGTAAGCTGACAGTCTCTGGGCCATCAACCCAAAGTCACCTCTAACCATACTATTGTCCCTTTAACCTGGAGTTAAGGGGAGAGTCACCAAAGAAGAGCCTCCAGTGTAATAAGCAGAGGTAATAAATGGCACAGCTTTAACTGACAGCAGGGACCAAGACAGGACCTGAGGGGGTTGTATAGCAGGGCTAATTTTAAAAGTATGGCGAGTGGCAGGGCGCACAAGAATTGTGGTGGGAAGGCAAAGCTACTGCAGACAGATGGCTCTGGCGCCACCAGGACGGGAGTGCATGGGGCTGGTGGATGCAGGGGTTCTCCTAGTTAGAAACTGACTGCTGGTGGCTAATCTGACAGGTGCTGGGCTGGGCTGCCAGACAGATTACATGTTTTCTTTCACACCTCTGCTTAAAAGTGAAAAACAGATCGGCTGCATCACATACAAACAAGAAACAGTCTATGGTGAATATAAATGCAGTTGGCATACAGGTACAGTTACAATGTTTCATTGTCTTTGCCCCTGCTTAAAGCATTTGATACATTACTATCTCTGCCTAGCTCTACCATAGTAAGGCAGAGAGAGACACTTGGTTTCTAACATTTTCCCCTGTAGCATTAGCTGAAAGTGTATACAAAATAAACAGATAAAGATAATTATTACTTTCTTTTAAAAAAAAAAATGCAGTTGGCTTTGGGGTTCACTGAGGCATGTCTTCTGAAAAGCACAAATGATTTGCCTCTGCCAGGCTCTGCATATCTGTGACCACACAGGACTGTTTCTCTCCTGTCGACCCAACTAACTGAAAAAATGACAGTGTACTACCTAACTTTTCCAACCATCTGAATATTTTAGGAAAATGGCAAAGAAGACACATGCTTTCAAAGTCATTTAGTGTGGAAGTACTGTGACCTCTCCCACTAGAGGGAAGTCAGACTGGCCTCTGCCACTGTATACCCAGAAACACAAGATCATCCATCCTCTGACCTCCCTCAAACACTTTTTTTCACTCCACCAGAAAAGACGATGTCTTGGTTTTCTCATTTGTCATCTTCTCGTGGGCTTCTTTCCTGAGTCTCCTACTCTGTCCTTTGCCTAGTATTCCTGTCCAGATATCCTCATGTCATTTACCTTTCACAACCAGCTCCCAAGTGTAAAGCAAGTAAGCTGTGGAGAGCTAATCCCAGTAGGATTGAGCTTTGACCTTTGAACCAGACCCAGAGTCTGTGCTCCTGTGCCTTCTACCACCATCAACATCAAAGAGGACAGAATACCTCCAATGAAGAGTAGTCTTTAAATCACAGCATTTGTTGATACTTGAAGAGGCATAAAACAATTCTCAGAAAAACCAAGGACTAAGATTTTTATAAAACAAAAGCAAAAAAAAAAAAATCAAATTGAGAAAGAAATAACATAGCAAACGGTCAACGAGGTACTGAAGCAATGATGGTCTGGTAACAAGCACCATTCAGGCCATGGCTGGAATCCCCTGGAGGTGTTTTATGACTCATGAGTTACTTTTGATTAGTTACTTATTCCCACTACAGAATGAAAGACTGGCAAAGGCTCACACTAGCCCCGCCACAAACATGTTCATGCAATCCTGTTAGAGCTTTTAGCCCTCAACTCCCTCCACCTGCAGAATCTGACAGAAGGGAACCAGTACCACAACACAGTCTCTCCTGCCCTGCAACCAACCTGTCTGAGACAGAAAAGGTAATCAGGTACAGCACCAGGTACAACTGCACTCAATTGGTTGCTCAACAACACATACGTGCATTCCCACAGGATTGCAGCCCAACTGCAGAAAGAAACAGATTTCTAGTCCAGGCAACCATATAGATTTCCTTATTTACAGAGGAAAACCAAAGTCCCCAGAGGCAAGAGCCTCCCTATACTGAGGTCACCCACAGGGAGAACCAACATGTCACTGTCAACCTTCAGGGAGAATTATCATTGGTGACAAGGTCTTTTTCCACAGTCTATTAATTCTAGTTCACTAACAAAGCAAACGAAAACGCTCCATGGAGTTGAACCTCTTGTTGCCCTCACCCACTTTGGGGCGGCTTTATTACTTCTGCCTTTGGCATCTCCTGCACATTTATCTGACTTATCACTCTCTAACGACATGTCTGACAGGACAACAGAACTCTTATTTCTAATCAGTCTGCCACTCCACAGACAACAAAGCTGAGGACAAGAAACACACTGGGCTCCAGGGGCAGAGGAGGAAACAGGAGGACAGAAAGGGAAGACTTTTCTGCTGTTTTTTTTCAGACTGGGTCTTCAACCAGGTGGGCTTGAATTTCCTACACAGGAGCAATGACCTTGAGGTCCTGGTCCTCATAACTTACCTTCCAAGTGTGCTGAGGTAGCAAGCAGGTGCAGCCAACCACTCACAGCTTTAAGGGAAGCTTACACTTTCTGATCAAGTCTCTAACACTGCTTGAGACAATCATTCTTGGATAGATTCATACATGAGCCACGATTTCCCCTCTAGTCCTTGGCTGGCTACTTGCCAGTCCTTTTACAGTGAGTTTTGTCAAAAAACTTTTCTCCTTAATACCCCACTTGCTATTACTAAGACAACATTACCCAGTACCATCCTCAAGACAGTGGAGATACCTGAAAATACCGCTCAGGAAACAGTCACAATTAAGTAGGTCTATAAACAAACACAGGCCCAAGGGATGGGGAAAGGGAGGAAGAAGACAATTAAAAATTAATAAAAATGCACAAGCATAGATTACAGTACTGGACTAGAAACAGAATCCCATTATATAAAGTGTGTAATTGCTTCTGGAAATAAGCAGGCCACTGATCTTGGCTTGGTAATCTTGGTGTAGAGGTAGGCTGCGGGCTGGGTACCCATTTCTATAGACTCATACAGTAAAAGCCAGTTAAAACAGTTAAGGGAAAAACTTTAAGTAACTATTAGAATGATCATGACCATAGTGTGCTCCAAGAGCTCTGATGTCCTCTTTAACCCCTAGGGGCAAATGTGTATGTATGTATGTACACACACACACAGTTTAAAATAAAAGTAAATCTTCTAAAAATTTTCAATTAAGGGATAGAGAGATGGTTCAGTGTTTAAGAACACTGGCTGTTCTTCTAAGAACACAAGTTCAGTTCCCAGCATCTCATGAAAGGCTTAGCTACATTGTATGTAACTCCAGCTCAAGGCCTTTTGGCCTCAATGGGCACACACATAATTGGCATGCGCGCACACACACACATACAAAGTAAAAAATTTAAAAATAAAAATTTTAAATCACCTATGTAAAGCTAGACCTGGTGTCACAGTACTGTAATTCCATCACTTGGGGAGTCAGGAGAATCACAAGTATGTATGAAGACATCTGGATTACCCAACAAGACCGCCTTAAAGCAAACACACAAACACCACAAACCTAAGCTATTCTCAGAACATACTCTATGGGCAAACTCTGTCTTTCTCAACTCTAACAAACTATATTTGGTAATTCCTATGCTCTATGAAATAAAGTTCGAGAGTATCTCAAACACTGTGTTTATTTTAAGTAACCTAATAAATTGCTTTGGGAAGTTTCTACTTCTCCGCTGTTAGGACAGAGGCTTCCAGTAACACATTTTCCCAAAAGAGAACACGTCCTTGATTACTGTGAAGAAGACACCAAGGGAAATAAGAGACCACAGCCTGAGACTCCAGGACTCCTAGACTTACTGTATTACAGTCTCTTAGAGGACAGCTACCTGACTCTTCTACAAACAGGCGTGAGAACTGGGGATGTGGCTTAGCTAGTTGAGTGCTTGCCTGACTGCCAGAAGCCTTGGATTTGATCCTTAGCACCACACATGCTTATGGTCTCATTAGGAGTAAAAACTGGAAGAACAGAAGTTCTTCACTACACAGTAGATCCAAGGTCAGTGTGGGTCAAACAAAACCCTGGGCATGGAAACCACAGCAGAGCCTGGTGGTGCAGCGCAGTAGCAGAGCACGTGCCTAGAATACCCAGAACTTGGGCTCCACACTTAGCAAGGCAAAACAGACAAACGAAGATAACAGAACTCATTACTTGGTGTGTTAATTTTAGCCCGGATTTTAAGTAGAAAATCGTAAATAACAAATGGCACTCCTAAGTCCTCATTGTGCTCCTTCTAGCTGTAGGTATAATCAAGGGCCCACAGAATGCATAAGCCAGGAAAATGGTTACTAAGTCTCCGTCCTCACTTTAGGGAGAAACTGGCCCCTAAGGCCAGAAACTTGGCTGAGGTTCTGACTTCTGAGAGAAACAGGAGGCAGTAAGAAGCAGTATGGAGCAGAGGCAGGGAGGGAAGACAGCCACCCCCCACTGAGCACTCTCGGGGACTTGACCCCCCTCCATCCAGAAGTGCTACTGTCAATGCCTTTGACGGGTTCTTGCTTCTTAGTTCTACCCCATCCCTGAAGGGCCAGGCTCAGTCCCTGTTCTCTGGGGGTACTGTACAATCACCTCCTGGACTCCCCACACAGACCAGTCCACCCCTCTAAAAGAAGAGAAGATCTAGTCCCCTCAATGTACATCTCCTCCCAGGCCTGTTTGCCAAACAGAATGGCTCCAGAAAAGCGGAGACTGGCTCTGAGCCCAGAGAGAGGCAGACTGTACATGCCACACCTCAAGAGCCCTAAAAGCACCCCACCAGTAAGAACCAAGTACCACTCTTCCCATGCATCCAGATGCCTCTGCTCTATGGTAAGGGACCATCCATCCATCTCCTCCCAGAAGACTATTCCTAGGACATCTGGCTCTGGGGTGACACAAATAAGCCACCTTCCCCTCAGTCCTCACTTCCAATTCCTTGCTATCCTCTTGGACGTTGCTTAGACTTCAATTTACTGAACGGTATCTGCGGACTGTCTTGGCTACAATTTTAAATTATTTGCACATAGATTTAAAACACATTTACCCTCAAAACAGTAATGTATCTTTCTCTGGCCACTCTCCAAGAAAAACTAGTATTCATTCAATATATGGGCACACTGAGGAACTGACTGAAAACCCAGTCTCTTTGAATAAGTAATTCCCATCACCTCAGCACTAAATCCCAGCATGTACTACTATTATAGGAACCAGGGCTGCAGCAATCCACCCTCTAAGGCTGAAGGGGTTTATCTGCTTCACCCTACCCGGGGCACTTCCCTCTCCCCTCTGCTTAGAGCCTGCTGCAGACAGGATATGGGCAGGGTGGGGCAATAACAGAATTGCCTGAGGCTTCAACACACTACCGGATTTGAAAATTTCCATTATGAAGAGTTTTTCTTTTTAATAGAAGACCCAACAGAACCTTGAGAACAAAAACTCAAAAGAAAACACTCAGTTAAAAATAGGAGTATATTTTTAGTTAAAAATAGGAGATATTTTAAGTTCATTTGAAGAGAGGTAATTCCTTATGTGGCAAAGAATAGTAAAATGGTTGCCTCTCATTTAAACAAGCAAAGCAAACAAGGTACAACTGGTGCCTATCAAAGCCTCAGAGAGATGCCTCAGAGAGATGGCTGGCCAACTCAGCTTCTCCTACAGAGCCTGCTACACTAGCACAGAGCAGAGCTAGAGTTACATTGTATCTGTAACTTGGGTTACTTTTATTGTATCATTTTCTATTGTTTGGTTTTTGTTTTTGTTTTTAATATTTCTCATCTTTGGTTGAATTCTCCACTACAGAGCTCCAAGATTCAGAGGGCAGCATCTGTTTATAAACTCGCTTTGATCTTTTTTTGTATTAGACAAATAACTCAAATAATTCGATTTTAAAATGTCACTGGGCTTCCCTTGACAATCTAAGGTCAGACCTAAAGGATTCATTTAAAGGCACATGCACTCGAAAGCTGGAGACAGACAGTCTCTCTCTCTCTCTCTCTCTCTCTCTCTCTCTCTCTCTCTCTCTCACACACACACACACACACACACACACACACAGAGTACATTCCAAAGAGCAATTTCTTAAAATCCTCAACATGAACTCTAAGTTCATGGGTCACAGAATCTTGCTAGAATGTCAGCACCTTCACAGAACAGACTTGGAGCATGCATTCAACCCATGTGTGAATGTGGTCTCAGGAAGCCTAAAGACAAAGTCTCAGTAGACCAGGCTGGACTAAAGCTCAGAGATCTTTTCTGCCTGTTTCTCAGTGCTGGGATTAAAGCTGTACTCACCAGCCAACCCTAAGACTTTATTTGGTTGTTTTTGCCCCCAGAAGGGGAGGAAATACTGCCCTTAACCAGTTGCCATAGTTACCAAGATGCTTGTCATCAGCCTCAGAGTCAAAAACCACCATCAATAAAATCTCTACTGACCTGGTTGGTCATGCTACCCACCCCAAAGCCTGGGGTGGGTGCCCTAGAGTCCCACTCCAGTAACAGCAGACACTGCCCCCTAGGGTCAGGGTCAAACAGAGGTCTCAATATCTGCCCTCTCTGGTGGTCACAGACATGCTCTCCTTGCTGGTGCTGCTAGCCCTACGGCTAACCTTCCCAAACAAGCCCCTTCCTGGCTAGACTGTCATAGTTCTTGCATTCTACTTACTTACAAGTCCAACACAGCTTACCATGATCTCAGCACAACTCTCCTCCTCTTTCTCCTGACTTTGGCAGCTTTGGAGCCTAGCCAGAGTCCTCAAAATGGGGACAAATGGCAGTCCCTTAGGTAGAGCTAGGCCAAGTCTGCTGCTGGGCTTTCCCTTAGCAGACACTCTGGTCCCTGGGTCCCTCTTAGACACCACCCCAAACTCTACCCAGTCAGATCTGCCTGAGGTTCACCCTTCTCCACATCTGTCTTTATGTTTTCAAATGCCATCCCCTCACAGAATCGGTTTTTTCCCTCCTCTAGATTCTGTCAAATGAAATGTACACTTTAACCCTGGAGCACTCCCAGGACCCTCAACTTTCCCTTTCTAAAACCAATGAGGTAATTGGACAAATACCAACATGCCTAAAACAGACAGAGGCTGGGGAACAAGCTAACGCTGATGGCCAGGGAGAGCAAGGCCACCAGCACCAGCACCCCTAAGGGGAGCAGTAGGCACAAGAGCCAAAGGGCAGGATGGTAATGGAGGGAGAGAAGAACAGAGGTAGATATTCTAGTAGACCCCAGAAATGCCAATATATTTCAACAGAAACAGGACTCGTCAGCACAGAGAAGTGACCTCCAGATATTTCAATTTTTAAAGGATCCCTCCAACTTGTGAGACCACATATGCAGAATAACAGGAAGCAGGCAGTCTGCAGATCACAAACTACACCAGCCTCCCAGTGTGCCTCCTCTCCACCTCAAGCTCATTTTCTTCAACAACTGCAAAATCATTCAATGGTCCTCCACTACGTCCTGTATCTACATGGTCACTAAGGTTGGTCACCTCCCCTGTTCTCCAGAGCTGGGGTGTGGAGCAGGTGTTCCCCTGACCTTGCCTGCTTGAGCCTCTTGCCCTGTCCTCGGCTCTCCAGCTGCTTTTTCCTTTTGAAGCATTTTTCGTTCATCATTGTGAGGTGAAGTCTCAATGTCACTTCCTCAGGAAGCCCTTCTTGTCTGCTCCCAACATATGCTGTAACAGTGTGTGGAAACACTCCAGACCCAACAGCACAAAGGGGACCCAGACCAATTTGCCTGCAAACACAACTGCCACAAGCAGCCATCACCTCTCAAACAATGTGCCAGACTATGTGGATAGTCTCAGGCCTAGGCTTTCAAAGACTTGCTATCATCTGCTAGTACCCTCTAAGGCAGATCCACAAGTGTCAATGTCACCCAATCCAGCAACAACATGCTTTTCCTGGTTATTCTAGAGGTGCTGAAAAATGCAGAGGTGAGCCCCTCGAAGGGTACAAATGAAGTCAGTGACAGGAGGCTATCCTTAACTTGCCGTGCAACCAAAGGCATTTATTTCCCTTTAAGATATCTTGAATATTGTTTCTAAGTGAATGTAAGTAAAAAGATCCTTTTAGGAGAAAATAAAAAACAAACAAAGCAAAAGAGCGAAGTATCAACCATCCAAGTTGCAGTTAAGAATGAGACATGCCCATTAACACATGAGGGTGGTTTAACCGGCCAGAGGGAAGCACGCAATTAAAGCAACTTCAATGTGCTTTCACTTTTGGAATAATTCACTCACAAAACATGAAGTGGTAAAGGCCGTCTGAGCACTCGAGGGCTTAGTCAGGGCTCCTCGGAGCCCTGTCACCTCACCTGTTACGAGCTAGCTCATACCAGTCAGGCGCCCAAACAGCTCCGGGTGAGCCAGCCAAGTGTGGCCCCTCAGAGAGAAAGCAATGAAAAGAGAATAGGAGGTCATCAACTTTAAAGACACAACTTATTTCAACTAAACAACACAGAGCAAGACCTACCTTTGCTACGTGTGGGGAGGCGCACCAGGACTTGGGAGGTAGAGGCAGATGGGTCTGAGTTTGAGGATCAGCCTGAGTTCCAGGGAGCCAGGGTGGAGAGGGTGTTTAAGACTGTCTCAAGACAAGACTTATTAGCTTTTATAATGATGTAGTTTATTTAAACGGAAAATACAATTCCTTTAGCTATCAGCATCTCAGGTACTAGTGTTTTGTTAAATTTGCATGTATAAGCACATGCTTGTGAGCACAAGCCATGAAACAAAAGCAGAGGTCAGAAGACAACAAGTAGGAATTGCTTCTCTCCTTCCACGATACTCATGAAGTCCACGTCAGGCTTGATGACAGGCACCCCCAAACTCACTGAGAATCTCAGCAGCCCAGGTACCTTAGCTGGATCATTCACTTTAATTTTCCTATCATCTCACGTTGATAAAACTGAGGTTCAGGGAGACCAAGCAACTTACCCACAATCACACAGCTAGGGGCAAATCCAGCTTTCAAATCTCACGGGTTATAAGACACTACATATGCTACAGCTGATTCCAATTAACTGGAGGATGGATAAAACCAATCTAGGGTGAGCACCATCAGAAAAGGAACACAGATGGGCTGGAGAGATGGCTCAGTGGTTAAGAGCACTGACTGCTCTTCCAGAGGTCCTGAGTTCAAATCCCAGCAACCATCTGTAATGAGATCTGATGCCCTCTTCTGGTGTGTCTGAAGACAACAGCTACAGTGTACTTATATATAATAAATCAATCTAAAAAAAATTTTAAAAAAAGAAAGAAAGAAAAGAGAAAAGGAGCATAGAAATCTAGTAAAGCAGCTCAGGGTCCGACTGCATAAACAGAACTTCACACTATGCCTCATTCATAAAAGGAAAAGCTCAGCTAACAGACTCCAAGTTCTTGCTCCTAACTACCTTACCTTAGCACAGCTCAGGGAGCCTTGCTATATTCTTAGAACTGATCACCATGATTAATAAGTTTGTTTCTTAAAGGGAAAGAAATGAATGTCTAGTAAGTAATATACATTGTAATTACAACAGAGTGAAGGCTCTACACAAACCTAGTTTTGAATGTAATAATGCAAAGTGGCAAGTATCAATTGCTTGACTACTGGGAATTTCCCTACCAAATAAATAAATAAATAAATAAAAACGTGCTGGAGAGAATGTCTATCGACAAACAGAAAATAATTTCAAATAATTTCTTACACTTACATAAGGAAATGTGGACATCTAACCTTACATAAATGTTAAAAATGTGCATTATACTTTAATCAGATACAATGTTGGCTCTCAAAGAGTTTGAATTTTGTTACAGTAATTAAGCCACACCAAGCAAACAAAGCAGGCAACAAAAGTTAAAAAAACAAAACACAACACAACAACAAAAAATTCACAGAAGGGGCAACATACAGTTGAAAGGAATAGAAAACTCCGTAGGAATAGTGTTTCCCAGGAACAAATCCTCCACCAACAGTTGGTGCTTCATGCTTCCCACTCAGGCTCTGTTCGGACTGGCAAACTTCTCCAGCAGTGGGTGATGATGAAATCATTACATCAATTCTCAAAAAGCCTCACCTCACACATGCGCACACCTCTTATATAAACAGTAATTGCCTCTCCAGAGAGGAATACAGTCATCCTACCATTTGAATATATTCAGCAAGTGCCTACTCCATCCAGAAAGGGAAAAGAGACATCTAGGGAGGGCAAGGTGGGGTGGGCTGGAGCTATGCACTATCTCCTTTACTTGATGACTTCAGTTGTTAGGTAATACTTATTGCTTTCAAATGAAGTGAGCCTCATTCAATTCACGATTTAATCTGTAATCACTAAAAAATGTCAGACAACTGATCATAATGATTTTTGACCCCAAAGCAATTACAGAAGACCAAAAGACCTCTATGATAATTTCTGAGTTTTGGTGATTTATGTACCACTATTTATTTGTTATAACAGGTCGTATTACCAGATATTAGCTTTTAGACCAACCAGCATCATTTTTAGGTTAAGCAACAATGTTTGGATCTTGTTTCCTAATATAACCCTTAAAAAACAAGCACACACATTTGAACCAACAGTATAGGGCAGAGTCAACAGTAAATTATCGGTTCCACTTTCCCTTTTTAGCTTAACTGTACTATGTTAGAACAAGGGAAATCCAAATTATTTTAAAATTATTTTTTGGTTTTCTGAAACAAGGTTTCTTTGTAACCCAGGCTGGCCTTCTGAACTCACCAATCCACCAGCCTCTGCCACTGAGTACTGGGATTAAAGGTGTGTGAACCACCATGCGATTTTTCTTAAAGCAAGTATATCTTCAAAACTGTAAACCATCTCTGTGATCAGGCCTTCAAAAGCAATGGGTTTGGGGAAAAGCAATTCATAAACAAATTATGTTTCTCTCAAAGACTACCTCTCCCACTTTGGTCTTAAAAATCTGCTATTTCTGTCGGTCAAGCTTGGGTGATTTCAGGCTGGACAAATCTGAACAGTTCCACCAGATGACTGACTGGTTTTTGGCAAGGGTAAGCTGAGGCCAGCAAGAACTTCGTTATGATCTCTATAAGCGCTTAAGCATCTTATTTGTCCTTAAAAACAATCTTACTGTCCAAGTATCCCATTCCCGAAACTAAATAGGGGAAACAAGCCTCTTAAGGAAAAACCATTGTCATTTATCAGCACGTGACAGAGCAAGCCTGGAGGACTCCTAAGTTTAGTAGAGAATCCAGCATCTACACAAAAACACTAAATTAAGAAGGGCAGGCTGAGTCTTGAGGGGGAAAAGCAGTATTCCACTCCGAGAAAGGAGTTCCAAGCAGATCTGCTGATAAACATATCTGTACACACTGCATAGGCCGGAAATTACTCGGGCGAGTTCTACAGGGCTCCGGCACACTTCTTAAAACCTAACAGTATAAAGAGTTCCAGGACCGGAGTAAAAACTCCCTGGGGTTCCATCGGCTTTCATAATCTCTATTCAAAAGAAACAGGAGGGAAGTGACTGGCCTGCCCCTGAGCCGGTCCCCTATGGAGTGCGAGGTCTAAACCCCACAGAAGTGCGCTATGGCTGGGCCCCGGTCCCGCCCTCCTAGTTCCACTCAGGTCCAGTGGCCCTCTCATTAACCATCCCATCACTTTCCGAGGCACAAAGAAATACCCTGGAAGAATCTGTAATAACACGAAGCCCATTTTCACCCACTAGCTTCGAAACCTGGAAAAAGTTACGGCTTGGAGGGGAGCGAAGGGGGCAGAAGAACAGGTTTAATCGTTTGAAGCAGTCAAGTTGGGAGACCACAGTGGGCAGGGGAGCAAAGGCCAGCCACCCTGTATTTGGGGCAGGAGCGAGCATGGGGCCAGCCCAGGTTACCCAAGTGTGCATTACTTTTCAAGATGACCTCGCACGCACTATGACACTAGAGAGCTGTCTTCACTGAGCTTCCTTCTCACTCAAGACCCGGGAGCTCAGAGGACCCTAAGCGAGTTTAAGCAGGTGCTAGGTGTTACATCCTCAGAAGGGTCCCCGCCCCTCAGGTGCGCCCACCTGCCAGTCGCAGGGCCAGCTCCCCAGGCTGTCCTGAGTCTAGTTAATCATTCAACGCGAGCGGCGTGGAATATTTTTTTAGAGGTCAACGCGAAAGGTTCTCCCGAAGTTTCACAGAAACCAGTCTTTGGGGACCCGAAGATAACAGGGCCAGCGGATGGGGGTGAAAAGCGGCAGCCGGCGGCTCACAAACACCTGATCTGCCCCTGCGGCACCCTAGACCAGCGCAGTGCGCGGGCGGGGCAGAACACCGCCCGCGACGCTCCCCCGCCGCCCGGGCCCGCACCTCGTGCGCGGGGCACAGCGCAGCTCAGGGTGTCGCTGCCCTCTCCCGGTGGGGGCAGGAAGGGCGGAGGCCGAGCAGGTGAGAAGGTCAGGAAGGAGGTGAAGGCCGGGAGACTGGGGAGAAGGTGAGGAGGCTGTGAAAGGAGGAGATAAGGACCGGGAGGTGAGGAAGCCGGGCAGGAGGAACGGAGACCGGAGAGGAGATACGGGAGATGAGGAGGCCAGGGAAATGATGTGCAGAGGCCAGGGAAGTGAGACTGGGGACGGTGAGGGGAACCCGATGGAGCGGATGCGCAGACACCGCAGGAGCCACAGAGGAGCGGCGAGAGCGCGGGGCGCCCACACCGGCCGGAACTAGCGCGGCGGGGCGGGGACGCAGGGCCGGTGCCCACCCACCCGGCCCTACCTTGTCTAGGGACACCTCCAGCTCGGCGGGGCGGGGCGGAAGACCGCGGCCGCATCCACGTCCCAGCCGCTCTTGCGGCTCAGCCCCGCGACCGCCGCCGCTCTCGCTCCATGCGCAATGCGCGGACGGGCGGCCCGGCGGGGTCTGGGCGGCTCCGGCTCGCCTCGACTCCAGCACTTGTTGCCGCGGCGGCCGCTGCGCCTCACTCCCGGCCCCGGCTCCCGGCACCGCCGCCCCCTGCCGCGTCCCTTCGGTCCCGCCCCCGCCCGACTCTCCAATCACACGCCGCGCCACCGCGCGCGTCACCGCCGGGACGGCCGCGCTCCCGCCCCCGTGGCCCAAGTTTGGGAAAGGCCGAACTCGAACCCTCCCGCCAGTTGGCGCCCAGGTCCCGCTGGGAATGCGCCCCCGGGCCCTTCCCGATCTCTCCGCACCTAGTAGCACTGAGAAAACCTAAGGCTTCACTGGAGCGCGCGGTGTCCAAAGACTGCACTCTCCCCCCCGCCCCGCCAGGAAGTAGCCTCCCCAAGAAAAACAGCTGAGACTTAAGTCCCAAACCCTGCTGAGATCCAGGGTCTAGTCTAAACTCTTCAACTACCAGGGCGTGGCGCTTGGTGAAAATTTTCCAGCCAGCGCTGGCGTGTAGCTAAGCCTAGACGGCTCCGAGTGGCTAGTGAGCGGGATCCAGGAGGGGAGGTGAGAAGAGGGAAACCCAAGTGCACCTGACCTTTGCTCTCAGCGTACATAGTAGCGGCAGCCACCTAGATGGACGCTCAAGGCCTGAGGGTGGTGCCTGTCTGGCTTCTTCGGACCCTCAGGTTGTGAAGCCATCAAAGACATGATGAGGTTTCCACGTGGTTCCACTCGGGTCTCAGGAAGCCAAGAATGCAAGATGCGGGAGGCGCTGGGTGCGGAGTTCGCTCGGCGACTTCAGAAGTTGGACTTAGCAAAGACATCTGAACGCTGAACCCCCGTGATGCCGCTGGACTGAGCACCAACCACACCCAAGCACGGATCACGCGGGACCCGGGACGCTCCCCAACCCCCAACCCAGCGCCTCCCCAGGCTCCCCAGAGCGCTACGTGCCAAGGTGAGGCCCGGGAAAAAGCCGGGGAGACCGGATGGAGAAGTTGCTCTAGTTTGTAGAGCTGGGTGGGCCGGCCGAGTCGGCACGCCCTCAACACCGAACCTAGAGCCGGGTCCCCACAACCCGGGACGCGCTTTGAAGCCTCCTCTCCCCTCCATCCTTATTGCTGAGGCCTTCGATCCACCATCTGGAGATAATCACACTGAGAAGTTAACACTCTACACCTGTTTGTTTTTGTTTTTGTTTTTGTTTTTTCCAAGAAGGCTGTCAGATGGAGTTAGTCAAAGGGATGCCATTGACTTTCGAGCACTGGAGATTGAATTCAGCCAGCTCGACCAAGACCACGAAGTCTTACTTAGAGCTGCAAAAGAAGTAAGTGTGAGTTGTTTTGGTTGAGTGCAGAGCCACGTGTGTACCGTCATCCACAAGAAGGAATTCTGAGTCAGTGGTTCTGGAAATGTTAGGATTGGCAGTCTGCAGACCGATCTGTTCTTATGTTTGTCACAACGTTCTCAAACAACAACAACTTGGGTTTTTATATGTTCACATAAACTGTCACTCTGAACAAGAAAGGAAGAGAAATTGTATACTTTTCTTGACTCTGAGGATTTTTTTCCCACGATTATATTTATAATTCAGAAAGCCAATAAAAGAAGCAAATTAGAAGTTAGGTCTGTGTACTTGATTAACTGCAGATTGCCGTATTGATATTTAAACATTGTGATGAGATAGAGCTGGATTCTTGATGGGCATTTTGTTACTGTATTTCCCCTTAAATGGCTCTCAGTAGCCACAGACATGCTTTCAAGGATTGCTAGGCAAGAAGTTTTGAGTAAAGACAGCTGGCAAGCAACAGGGAAATAAAGCTTGAGTCTTTCAGAGCTGCCAAAAGCTGCCCAGGCCATGTAGTTAAAAAGAAAAAAAAAAAAAAAACGTTTTCTCCGTGTTGCCATCGAGTGCAGCTGGAACTGGTCCATCCAGCTTCCACTGTGACTTTGGGGAAATAACTCAAGTGTTGGATTCCACACCCACTTAGCTGTCCTGCTTACTCTTAGTTTATGAGGGGTTCATCATCAAAAGGCAGAGATAATACATTCAACAAATGTGCTGTCCAACCTAGGCGCAAAGGACCAAAGAAGTGCTTAATAAATAAATTAAAACTATTTCATTACAATTAAGATATAGACCAAAAGAACTGTAAGAAGGTAGGACCATTTTGAGGAGTTCAGGAAAGGTGATTAGTTTTTCTGTTGCTGTGGTAAAACACCACGACCAGAAGCAGCTGAAGAAGAGAGGGTTGGTTTGACTGACAGTTCATAAAGGGAAACTGAGGAAGCAGCTGACACAGAGACAATGGAGGAACTCAGCTTACTGGCTGAGCCTGCTTTCTTATTCCACTTGGGGTGTGCTGGGCCCTCTCACACCACATGTAAAAAACAAAAGAACAAACCTACAGACCTGTGGACAATCTGGTGAAGGCATTTCTCAGTTGAGTTTCCTCTTCCCAGATAAGTCTAGTTTGTGTCAAGTTGACAAAAAACAAAAAACAAATCAAAACAACAACAACAAAAAACCACACCATCTGCTTCTGGCTATAAGGGGAAGGTATCGAAATAAGCAGAGTTTGGATTTTATTCAATGAGACATTTGAATTAGAAATTATATTCTAAAATTTGCATTGTGGGTAAGTCATTCTCTGTCATATGAAGGAGTAGGGATAGGGCAGGGGCACATCCAGGGGGTGTTGGTCTATAGAGCAGTAGAGAATGGACACCACCACAAGACTTAGACAACCGCTCAAATGGTGAGGAATTCTGGAAAACTCCTAAGTGGTGCAGCTTCAACCAGGCAGATAGCCATTTCTGCCTGATTCCAGCTACCAAGATTCCAACTTGGCCAGGGCGGGTGTGTGGTGCCTTTTGAGCAGTTGAGTACTAGAGTAGCTGGTGGCCCTGTGGCAATGAAATCCATAAGGGAGTATAAGGGAACTTAGGGGTAGATAAATCAAGAGGGGCATGGACAGGGTGAGCTATCTCACAGAGGGACAGGATGACCAGTAGTGAGGCAGGGAGAAAAGTCAGTCAGCAGAGGGAACAGCTCTTAAAATGGCAGAGACCCATGTGTGATGTGATTGCTTTAGTGGCTTGAATGATGTTGGGTCGTTTGCAGGTCATGACTGATGGATCAAAGAATGGCCTAAGGAGTAAATGAGAGATGAAGAAAAGTAAGAACAGGAAAGAGAGAAATTATATAATTATATTTTAACTTTTAAAAATTGAAGAAAAATCCCATGCAAATAAGAGCAAGAGCTATCACACACACACATGTAATCCCAGCACTCGGGAGGCAGAGGCAGGCGGCCACAGTAAGCCAGGAAGTAATGGAGTAGGGTTGAAGTGAATGCCTAGAAGTGAGTGTTAATACCAAGGCTGAGCTATTAAGTGTCAAGGTTAATGCATGGACCACTGGTGTGACTGAAGCCATCTAGGATGTGGGCAGGAATCAGGAATGCATTGTGAAGACAGTGAGCCAGGAGCTAACTTCCTAAGAGTGCTGCCCTGGAGATCAGAAGATGGGGAGCACCAGAAAGGGGAAGGGAATATGGCTGGATGTCAGTCTTCTCAAGGGAGTATGTGCAGGAGACAAAGGATAGTGATGAGATCAGGAAGAAGGTTCATCCAGCCCCTGGGTCCTTGGAGAACATGGGTGAGAGCCAGCAGTGTCACCTCCCAGACCTGCAGGAGAAGCAAAATAGGTGTTTGATTGTGAGTGGCAGCTGCTGTTGGGGATGGGTGCACAGTCTCAGGCACAGACTGGCACTTGGACTGATGAGCCTTTCATTCACTTCGCTTGCTGAAGTCTGCAGTTTCCCAGAGACCAGGTGGAAGGATGTGAGCTCAGCCACTTAGCAGGAGGAATAGTCAGGCACCGGAAGAGCAGAGCACTTTGTGACCCAACATGCTGGAGCAATAAACAATTTTTGGAGGAATGAAGATGAAAAGAACAAGAGGCACAGTGGAATTTTGCCTCAGTTGTTTCTTTTTGAATCTCTGCAAACAGGACCATACCCCATCACTTTCTTTTCCTTTCCAAGATTTCCATCAGGGTAAGACATCTGTGAGCCTCCTCCTCCTCCAAATAAGCCTCTGTGGGTCCTGTATAGCACAGAACCTTGAATGCTAAGCTTATCCTACAATGTCTGTCACCTTCTTCCAGACATTTGTTAACTTCTTGATCTTAGTTTCACTGTCTATGAAATGGGGCTGTTAAAATGCACCTGTCTCTGATGGCAAAGAACAGACAGATTACAAGCAAGCACTTTCCAAATTTTGAAACTTTGTATAAATGTGAGGAGTTTCCTTGTTCATATCCCCCAATGTGCCTCTAGATACACTCACAGCTCTCTCATAGCCTTTTTAAAAACCGAGTCTCTGCCCCAGAGGAGATTATAATTTTGCTTCAGAGACAGACAAACACATCCAAAACAATTAGAGAGGAATGCACAGCTGGGCTGATTAAGTGCTAAATTGTTAGGTGCTTACAATAGGAGAGCTGAGAGCAGAAAAGGAGCAATTAGCCAGGGTTGGGGGAGCCTGGGAGGCTTCCTGGAGAGGGTAGTGCAGAAAGTAGGCACTCAGTTTGCTTACTTAGCCTGAAGAAAACACTTACAGGCAGGCCTGTTCTGACTGTCAGACCACACTGTGACATGGATCTGGGAAAAGACCTTAGGTCCTACATTTCCTTCTTTAGACCCTATTTGTTCAGCCTATTGATACTTTGTGGCTCCCTGGCCCCTCTGGGAACTTACAGCTGGGCCCACAGAGTAAATTGATACATTGTACACTGAGCGTCACATAGTTGGCTCTTGCACCACATTTGGTGAGGAAACCAAAGATGGTCTTGCACACAGGAACTGTGTACCTAGTGCCTGTAGAGTCCGGAAACTCCTGAGCATGTAGGCCGGGCTGCCTCTCCCTAGTTTTTGAGCTCTGCATTTTGCCTCCGTACCTCTGGCTAGCCTACAGCATACCTACAGAACCAGCACATGGACCTGGGCTGCAGGTACCTCCTTTCCTCTTGACTGCCCTTGCTTCACAGGCCAGGGCCCCCACAAACCTACCAGCTCAGAGCTACCTTCTCCTTCCTTGGTTCTGTCAGACCCAACTCATGTGATCCTTTGTGTAATGAAGACTTCTTCCTCAGTGGCATGCCTCTTAGCCCTGTGGCCTGGTTGGTACTTATACCTCACTCCTTCTCACCTGCAAGCATAGAAAGGGGCCCAGCATGGCTAAGGGACACTCATAGCTGGCACAAATAGCCAGAATTCCCACACTCGAATATGTTTTGAATTTAGGTCGTTTTAGATCAGTGGGTCGTGACTCATGGGAATTGAACAACCTTTTGACAGGGTCTTAGGATCACTAAAACCATCAGAAAACACAGATATTTATATTACAATTCATAGTAGTAGCAAAATTAGTTACAAAGTAGCAATAACAATAATTTTATGCGTGGGGAGTCATCAGAACGTGAGGAACTGTGTTAAACGACACCAGGAAGGTTCAGAAATGCTGTTCTAAAAGGATAGCAATGTTTCCATAGTTTGTTACTCCGTTTTGGGGGTGGGACAGTGTAAACAATTGTATTGGATGAAGAACTAATTATTGACAGATAAGATTTATTACTAAATCTTGACAGTGGAATTCTTAGAAACCTATTTTCAGTCCTTTGAAACTGGCAAGTGAGGAAAAGAAGCCTCTAAAGTAGTGACTTTTCAGAAACCACAAACCTTAGTACCGCAGATGTTATCTTGAATGGTGGACAAGAAAGTCGAAGGCTAGAATCACTGGGTCTAAAACAGATGATTTGCTCCCAGGGTGACTTGCAGCAGAAGAAAACAGAAAGCCCTATCACCAGGTGCAGATGCTGGAAACAAATGCCATGATCCCCAGGGACTCGATAGTGCACAGTTTGTAACAACTCAGAATCCCCAGGTTTGTAAAGTCTAGCCTGCACACAATATTGTGACCTTGGTGCACAAGGTCAGCCATTGGAAGGGGCATGACCAACTGGCTGTCCCTATTAAGAACATCGTATTTGGGAAATAGAACACTCAGAAAGAAGAAATGCAAAATCATACTCATTATCATCCAGCAGAAACATTATGTTCAAGGAGAGGCCTAAAATTGCAGTGTGCAGCCTGAGGCAGCACTGTTAATATGATTATCGGAGCACAAGCCTATTAGAGAGCTTAATGCCTGATTTTGGCATCATCTCTTGCAAAGCTCCCAGGGTCTAGAAACCATTTCAATTGTAAACACAACTGTTAAAAAACATCCATTTCCAAGGGGGATAGCAAAAATCTGCTAACCTTTACCCAAGGCCAAAGCTGCCTAGCTAAGAGGAAAGAAAATGCTTTAGGAAAAATACCAACTGATCTAGTTGGCCCTTTTGGAGAAAGTTCATCTGGCTGCAAGTCTTACATAGCAGAAGAACAATAAATTTATGGATTGAGGTCTAACCACCATATGTATGAACCAACTCAGATGCAGACGCCTGAGTCTTGACTGCTACTAGTAAAACATTGTGATTCCAGACTCAGATCCCACTTTGTGGAATTGAGTGTGTTTCTAGGGTAATGGTAATAACCTATCTCAAAGAGTTCATAGGAAGGAGAGATGATGTCACTTACGACTAAACCTCACTGGGGCTCCATTGCCTCTGCTGTGGGACCATCCTCACAGGGTAGGATACAGACAGTATCTTCAAGTCAAGTGGGAGGCAGTCTCAACCCACGGGTCTTTCTGCCCTTATTCCAGTGGTACCAGCATCATGGGGATGGGAACTTAGGTGTCAGTCATCAGGATCCCATGACTCTTGAAACTCAAATGGCAAGTTTGTCTCACAGCAAACAATCATAGGGGGACAGGGCAGAAATCCCTCAAACATGACAGTTGTGGGGGTGGGGGGAGAGCAGCGGACCCTCAGACAGTCTTTGAGCAAGTAGGATTATGCACATGTTCAAGTTACAGAACAACACAGTGAAAAAAGCCAAACACAAGAATCACATATTAAGTTCAAGAGCAAGTGCAGTCCCCCTATGCTGATAGAAATCAGAACACTAGTTGCCTCTGGAATAAGGACAGAATTAAGTGGAAAGAAGCGGAGGGCAACATTCTCCCCACTGCATGGGACAACAGTTGCCACATTTACATTCAGGCTTCTCCTGGTCATGCTGCTTCTTTTCCATTAAAAATAACAGCCCTTTAAATTAGTTAACTGTGTGTATGATAACACATTTTACTCTTTGCAAATTATCCTTCAGAATAGGAAAAGGAAGGACAGGGGAGGGGGTGACCCTCACCACTCATCCCACCTGTTGGTTTAGGCAATTTAGTGCCAAACCCAGGCAGCCACAGATTAAGCTATGGGTTACAGGGCATAGGTTATATTCTGCCTGGGCTAAACATGTAAACTTGAGCCCCTATTTCACTAGGTGCAGAAAGCCTTCATCACCATTGCCTTCCCTTCCTGCCTAAGTTCATCCTAGGAAGTGGGTTTTCAGAGCCAGCATCCCTCCCAGCTAGCTCAGTATACACATTATTGTGCAAGTCTGGGTCTCTAGACTACATGCCATCATTTCATCATTTTATAGGGGAAAAAAAAAGGGGAAGTGTGATTTAGCTAAATTACAAAAGACATATGGCTGGTCATCAAAAACCAGGAAAGGAGAGTTTGGGTCCTTAGGAAACACAAGAAGAAGATGCTGACAGGCTTTCAAAGGCCCAGAAGCCAAGGCTGGAGCTACAACACAAGTACAAACTGTAGAGGCAACTCCATCTTTAAGTATTTGTGTGGTAAATCCCCTCTGTACTGTCTAGGGGATTTTACCGCACAGGACTGAAGCTCACAGGTAGGGTAGGCTCTGGCCTAGCATTTAGTGGCTCCAGTTCAGCTTCTTTGCTGTTCTCTTAGCTTTGCTTTCTGCCTCCACTGCTTGCTTTTCTACAGCCACCTCAGACGCGTTCTTCAGAGCCAGCACCCAGGGTTGGCTTCTTCTCGACCTTTTATTATGACATAGAAAAGCTATCTACATCTTTTTCTTATCATTTCTTCCCGTGTCTTTTGCTGTTGTGGAATCAAATGACTCTCCTACGACCATCACTGGCAAAAGGGATGAGAAGAGTCTACCCTCTGCAAACACAGCCAGAGCTCTGCTGACCCAGAAAAAATGGAGCCTTGCAGGTAGATTCCTGGCACAAGGTAAGCTGAAATAGGCAGAGAGAAAGTGAACTTCAGTGCCATTGTGGCTATGGCCTGAGCAGATGTTTCAGAGAGCTCTGGGACTCGGATGGCTCAGAGTTTGTCCAAGCTGGATGAGCGAATGAGCCCTTTTTAATCCTACATCAGCTAGCCATTAGATATGGCTGCCCTTAGTAATGCAAGCATGACCTTAAGCAAGTTGTTCTCTTCAGCAAAGAACATTTATCTCAGAGAGGGGCTTAGTTGATAGTCGTGACCACCAACACTGAAGAATGTTGGGGAAATAGAACACCATTATCTCTGTACCCCGCCCCCAATTTCCTTAGAAAACATGTACCTCCAAATGTCAGCTGCTACTCTGGTTTTAAAGGTCAGAGGAAAGGTGGCTGTGTCAACTGAGTTTGGAACAGGCTCCAAACCGGAAGACACAGGGGTGTGATGCCCACAAGAATGAAAATCCACGGGATTAGTCTTGAGCAAGCTGAGAGTTTGCTAAGCCCCGGCATCTGCTGCACTTCCCAAATCATACACATAGGACCCACTCAGTTCTACATCTCCAGAGTAGGCTTCCTGCCAAGCTTCTCAACACAGCTGACACAATAGGAGACCCAAGGCAGTTAAAGTAATTACAGATAGACAGGTAAAAGAAGCTTTACCTGGGATTGCCAACTTCACCAACAAGGGTATAATCTAAAACTTAGCCGTGAACAGAGAATTGGCAAAACAAAAGGGGAAGACCTTTGCATAGAGTTTTTTCTGTATCACTGGAAACACTAAAGTAACATGTTACCCAGCCCCTCTAGGCTGCCTTGCCCCATGACCCCCATACGCTACTTATGTTCAAGCCATAAACATTCCCCAGCACAGCCTGGCTTCAGGGCCAGCTCAGAGGAGTGTTACGCTAGCGTGTGAAGGGAACTGGAGAAACTAATGCCACACACAAGAGTCTGTGTGCACACGCAGGAATCACAGTCATGTGTTGCTGAAACCTCATGTATTTCTTTATGAGTTTGTTTGGCCTTTTTTTTTTTTTTTTAACCACAAACATCTCAATCATAGTATTGTGTAGGACTCCTTCAAACCAAACAGCTGTGATCCTTGGGAATCCAGCTGTGCCCGCATGCAAAGTCATCCATCCCTTGTCTGTTGTCCTCCCCTCATGGAAAGAAAGGTTGAGGAGGTTCCGGGATCCTCACCTGAGTGTTCAATATCTTCATATCACCTGCTGTATGCAACTCTGTCCTAATTGCAGATGGCCTCTGAGAGAGGCTAGATTATGGGGGGGTGGAGGGCTGCTGGGTAAAGACTCTCCAGAGTGGTCTTTTGGGGTAAAAAAACATGCACATTCCTGTAAGTAACCCCTCACCTATGCTCTCTTGGTAAAACCAATAAACTTGTTGGCATCCAGTATGAACTTTGGTGGCATGCTATCGTGGCTTGTTGTTGGCACCTTAGGGAAGCAGGAGGGTGTTATCTATGTCTCCCCAGGGAAGGAATTTTAGCCACAGATGTGTCTTGGTAGCTTGAGGAGCTTGAATTCAGTACTGTCAGCTGCTGTAGAGCCCAGAGGTTCTCAACCAGAAGTTACCCTTTCACAAGGATTGCCTAAGACCACAGGAAAACAGATATTTACATTATGATTCATAGCAGTAGAAATTACAGTTAGGAAGTAGCAACAGAAATAACTTTATGGTTGGGGGCTCACCACAACATGAGGAACTGTATAAAGGGTCGCAGCATTAGGGAAGCTGAGAAGACTGGTCATAATCTCCATCTCTTCTTTGTGTTTGCTTTCTTCTTTCTGGTGTTGAGGATGGAACCTGGGGCCTCAGGTACACTCAGACAAGTGTTGGACCCTACAGGACCACAGTTCAAGCTCCAACTCTGTTTTCTCAGGAAAAGCTACTTTTGATACCTTAGTCTAGCAATAGTGGCCCTGGATCTCTTCAGAGGGGAGAGGCAAAGGCCCTCTGATGTGTAGCCTAACAATTTGTTGCTCCAGAAAAAGGGAAGTGAAAAATGGTCTTGTTTTCTTCCTTCCTCCCTTCCTTCCTTCCTTCCTTCCTTCCTTCCTTCCTTCCTTCCTTCTTTCTTTCCTTCCTTCATTTCTCTTTTCCATCTCTAGCCTGACAAAGATTATTACTCTCTACATGTCCAAAACCGTCTCTGTAAAAATTTTTGGCTGCTTGTTGTTTTTTGTTTTGTTATTGTTGTTGTTGTTGTTGTTGTTGGTCTTGCTTCGAAGCCCAGGCTGTCCTCAAACTATGATCCACTGGCCTCAGTCTCCAGAGCGCTGGACTTACAAGTATATACCACCATATTCAGCTCCTCTATGCAATTCTTTTTATTTCTATTTTAGTGTCCACATTTCCACAGATCAAATGGGAGGGTCTTTGCATGTACCCCTGAGCCTGCTCTTAGCTCAGATGGGATGGTCCTTGCACATATGCCCTGAGCCTGCTCTTAGCATTGATATGCCCTGAGCCTGCTCTTAGCTCAGATGGGATGGTCCTTGCACATATGCCCGGAGCCTGCTCTTAGCCCTGAGCGACACCTAAAGCCTTCTTGTGATTCTAAAGCCCACAAAGCACTGAAATATTAAAGTTTTTTTTTTTTCTCAAGATAACACCAAAATCAGATTTGCTACAAAATCCCACAGTTATCTATCAGTTGGTAGCTATGGTTTATCAACCCCATTTTATTTCCACCATGTTCCATTACATATGTGTTATGTGTTCTATCAAAATCATTAGCCAAAATAGATGAATATGAATGTAGTGAAACTTGAGAGTGTCAGATAGTATATGGGATGCTTGTCTGATTCCTTCTCTAAAACTGGGGACATGCTAACTCTTGAATGAAGATTGTGGGCCAGCATTGGAATCTGAAGAAAGGAAATATAACTCCAGTTAAGGTCAGAATAGCAGGTCCTTTGAATTAAGGTTTAGTTCCAAGGCTTGTATTGGCCAAGAGCAAAAAGCACTGTATACCTCCTACTATGGGCAGTGAATGCCTAATGGGGAACCACCTCATATCTTGTATATAGGGTCTACAAAAATTAATAAATCAAAGTTAAAAAGTCAGGACCCCCAACCTGTCATATCTTTTGGTGCCCAGAAGCACTCATTTCTGTTGTATGTATATATGTACATATACATAATACATATCCACATGCACATATACATATGTATTTATGATGAGAGAATAGAGCCCTTGGAAATTATAGCTAGTTAGTGAACGGGGTCAAGAAGGCAAATCTAGCAAAAGGAACTGAAGAAGAAGTAGGAAGAAACCTCAGAGTGTGGCCAACAGCCGCAGAGAGAGAGATGAGCAAGAAGCAAAGAGGGTTCACGCTGCGCAGACCTTGTCTCACGGAGGCCTAGGGATATGCTGAAGCCAAGTTTATCTTCTTAAAGCAAAACTGAAGAGGGAGATCCATTGTAGGTTCCCAATAAAGGCACTTTCATTCACTTATCAGTGACAGCCACAGAGCAGGGGTGTATTTGGGACAAAAGGCTGGGAAAAGAACAGAAAGCACAGATATGAGAAGTGGGGGAATTTGCTCAATCCATGACTAGTTGTGAAGAACACTACTTCCTGCCAAATGGAAGAGCGAGAGATCTGGGTTTGAGAACAGGGGAGAGCAGTGTGCTGAGCAGAAACAGGAAGGGCCATGGCAGATGAGAAAGGAGATTCATGCAATCAACACTTATCCCAGCTTTAGAGATGGAGCAATTTATAGAAATGAGAGAAATGAAATCAATTGTCCTATTTCAAAAATATGAGAAAGAAGGGAAAGCGAAACCAACAATGAGAGAATCTCTTTGGAGAACAGCTCAGTACCAACAAAGCTGGGACTCACACTGAAGCTCAGCCCCCAGTCTGGTGCTGTTTCCACTATAAATACAAACGCTCACTACTGCCTCTTTCTCATTTCCTGCCTGTTTCCTTCCTTGTGTGAGAATGAGGGTTGGCAGATGTCTCCATGTGCATGTGAACTCGCAACTGCTCAGACTGAAACCTTCGCCTTGCCCAGCAGTGCCTGAAGGGGGTGGGAGGTCAAGGTTGAGGGTTTCCTCACATCCTGCGGGGGAAGGGGCAAGTCTGACAGCACATTTGTAAACTGTAATGGTAGAGAGGACAGCGTGCTCCGTTTTCCAAACGGTAATTATTATTTTCATAATCAGCATTTATTGTTTTTTAAGTGACAGCGTGGGCAGCCAGGGATAATGATTAAAGAGAAACAAGCTCTGTCAGTGTGACCAGAAGTGAGCTGGATGTGCCACTGAAAAGCCAGGCAAGGCTCCACGAGGAGTCAGCTTCTGCTTCCTTTAGGCTTGGTCTGATCTGAGGGTAAATGTCTGTGTAAGGCCACATCTTGGCTAAGGGAGACACTGCTCTAACCAAGGATAAAAATTAGACCCTGGAAGGTGATGTGGAGGGTCATGTCTGCAATCCCAGCATTAGAGAGACTGAGGCAGGGGGACCAAGACTCTTGAGGACAGCTTGGGCCTCATGGTGAGTAGGAGGCCATCTTACTATCCAGAGAAAGACCCTGTCTGAAGATAGAAAAGCATTCGAGAACAAGAGGAAGCCGAATTCCTCTGGGGTAACAGTCAAAGAAATAGTACCTGGTTACGTCCCATGAGCAGACAGAAGAACGAAGCTGGTCCTTGCCCTTCACACACGCGGTGTTTGGTCTCTGCTGTGTTCTTCTGCGTAGACATGCCGCCTCACAAACAGCAAGACAATGGTATGTCGGGTCTTCTGAGATCCTGCACATCCTTTCCATGACATTTTCAGACATATTAGTCTCAATGGGTGTTCTGTGTTCCAAGATGTCAAAAGCCACTGTTTTCCCTTTCCTTTAGCCAATGCTGTACAGTTGGCCATTACAGAAATGGTAGCCAGGCACTACCAGAAGACTAGACCCTTACTTACAGTCATCAGTGGAACAGGCATTTGCCTCAAGACTGGAAAATCCTCAGGATTAATGTTTTAAAAAAAAATGCTGTTCTGGATGGAAAGGGACCTCAGGGACAGTTTCGCCCTTATTTGGTGGGAAGACCCTTGCTGCTGGGTTAAGTCGGAGGCGGGAAGCTATTATAATTTGCACGTTTAGGTATTAAAAAGGAGCATACAATGTCTACATCTTAGAAGGCACTTCTCAGTAGCTAAAAAAAACCTGCCTTGGAAATGTCTCAGGTGTGAATTAAAGCCCTCCCCTCCTGCAAGGGTAAGGGCTGATTGTTCTTCCCCTCCTCCTGCTGAGTCTATTAGTGAATGAGTCTTCCAAGAACTGGAGATTTGGCTTGGGAAACTGTCCTGTTGAAAGTGCCAGCTGTCCTACAAGGGAAGTGATCATTTTCTGCTTTAGAAACTGTAAGCCACAAGTGTAGGACACCCAGAGGTATTTCTGCCAGAAGCATTTCCTGCAGGCCATCAATGGAATTCTGTCCCAAGTCAACCCAGGAAGAACCTCTCTGGCACTCAGCAGAGAAGCATGCTGCTCACATCAGGAGGGCCAGCTTGCTCTGAGCAGACTCAGTGGTGTCCATTCCCTCCATCCAGCGTCAATAAGCTCATGTCACTGGCACAAAATCAGAGTCCCCATAGCACTGTGACCACACCTCACTTGCTCTCTTGCTAGAGCAGGATATTTCTTAGGTCATGGGATTGAACCCAGGCCTGGTTCAGCTCCCAAGTGCTAGGAGGCACTTCAGGAAAGAGGGAGCCATTGTGCCCAACAGAATGCACAGCTAGATAGCCTACCCCATCAGCTTGTATATAGATCAACAACATCCTCAAATGTCAAAGAGCTTTGTATTTTAAGTGATCCTCATGAACAGTTGTGCTGAGGTATCTAATTGTAATTTAGGAGGTATTTCATCCAATCATGTTCCATAAGTATTCCCTGAGTGTCTGGCTTGTATGCTACTATTAACTCTTATGATACTGTCAGACCAGAGTCCAGGCATGTTGGCTATGGTCCTGCCATGTCATATCCCATGTTCTAGCTGTTTTTCCTCTGTGTTCTAATACCTTCTGCTCAACTTGATCAGCAAATGCTCATCATTTCACAGAAGCAAGTTAAGAGGATGTTTTCTAAAACTGACCTGCTAGGAGTTGAGGGTGATGGGTTGGCAAGAGGGAAGGGAATCACTTCCTCAAAGCTAAGAAAGAAAGCCAACTTTGTGGTCCACACTGGGAACCCAGGAAGAGAACAATTCAAAGGCACCTGGAACTACCTATCTAGTCCCAGCCTGCCCATGCCTGAAGGCACACACACGTGTGCTCACACACACACACACACACACACACACACACACACGCACACCAAAGCCAATAAATGTCTTGCATAAGAGCCAAGTGAGGAAAGTTTAACTTGGGGGCTTTCTTCCTCAGAATGAAAGTCTGGCTCCAACTGCTTTTAGGCAAGGAAGTTTTCCATCTGAAATAAAACTAGTTTCTTTGGATAGAAATGCATTCTTTTCAGTGTTTTATTACATAATCACAAAATACTGACCTAAAAGTTTCTCTGGGTAAGGAGTCCTTGGCCTGATCAGCAATTTACTGGAACTGACGTAGCCTCTGCCTGACCGGAGAACAGCTTTTCTCCCATTCCATTTTCTCTTCTTAATACTGATGTGCTCTCAGACTCGGGCTGTGGGCACATCAAGCTGTGCTCCTGCAGCTGTGGTGTGAGGCTAAGGAGTAAATGGAAACAGCAGGATTATTTTTACAGTAATTTTCCCTTTCAGAACACACTAATGGGGAGAAGCATATTTTAGATCCACCAAGAAGGCCAGTAAGTGGTCTCAGATGGTCCCAAGCTTTCTCTTGCCTCTAGGGGTAAAATCTTTTCTCAGCAATTTGGGGCATATTATCTTACCTGCCTGAGAATCTGCCAGGCAGATACCCTTCTATGATAGAAACATTAAATTTCCTACCTACTATGCAGACGGGAAAAGATAAAACTTGAATTCACTGTGCTCTCCTTTCTCCCTTGCCAGGATAACATTTACAAAGACTGTTTCTTTAGTCCTGGCTTCTGACAGCAACCATTTGAAGAAAGAGTCATCCAGCAATTATTAATTTTGCATGGGATCAACTCAGCTATCATTGGAGATGCAGTTACATGAAAACAGCCTGTGTTAATTTCATCCCTCTGGGGTTGCTTGGCAACAAGGCCTCCTTCCAGACAGTCTCTTCTTGGCCTAGGGTGATCTCTTTGGGTTGTCATTCAAACTAAGGCAATCATCACCCTATTGCTGCTGCTTTTGGATGTGTCTCTGTGGGTCCGGGTAGTCCAGGGCCCTGGAAGCTCTGCTTCAGCCGTGCTGGCCGAGGTCTGTGTAAGTCCTGGCTCTGTCAGTACAGAGAATGAACTGGGCCTGGGGGATCTGGGATTTGTGCAATGCCCGTTAGATAGGAAAGAGAGAGAGAGCCTGAGAATGGCAAAGGGAAATAGGGCTTATAAGGAATAAAATTAGAATAAAATAGAATACATCACTACGTTCTTATGTGAAAGTACTTGCAGCAAGTGCTCTACCACTGAGCTATGTCCCAAGCAAGATATACTTCTAAATAATCAACAGAAGGTCCAGTATGTACATTGCACAGGATGCTGGATTCCAAATGTGTACAGAAAGGGAATTAAAACTTTAAAAAATAACAAAAACAAAAACACCACCACCAACAACAAAAACCGTGGATGTGGTGGAACATGCCTTGAATCACACATTGACTCAGGAGTCAGGGCAGGCAGATCTCTGGGAGTTCAAGCCCAGTCCTGGCTACATAGTGAGACTCTGAGGCTAGAGAGATCAGCCTGGAGCACCTTTTGCCCTGGCAGAGGACCCAGGTTCAATTCTCACCACATTATTGCTCACAACCGTCTGTAACTCCAGTTCCAAGGGATCTGATGAACTTGATGGGCACACATGTAGTACACATACATATATGCAGGTAAAACATTCCTATACATAAAAGTAAAAACTTGTCAAAATATTTTTAAAATAAGACAAAAACATTTCGTTTATGTTTGTATACAGTACAGATGGCCAGCTATGACTGTGAGTGAGGTACAAAATGTAGAGGCTAGAACAAGAATTTTTGCCTGCTCTTCTTAATACTGTTTTGCTTTGGAAGCCAGTAGAAAGGTTAATATGAAAACTTTAAAAATAAACATAAAAGAGTTTGCAATCCAATGCAAGTTCTTAACATTTGGGGTTTACAAAGCTCACCTGAAGAGTGCATGGGAGTTCTTTGTCCTGGCTTCACTCTCCCCTCAGACATGGTTCCTCTGTGTGGCCCTGGCAGTCCTGGACTCGGTGTGTAGACCAGGCTGGCCTTCAACTCACAGAGATCTGACTGCCTCTGCTTCTACCTCCAGAGTGCTGGGACTAAAGACATGTGCCACCATGCCTGGCCTCACTGGTGGTGAGTGTGTGCACATATGTTGAATTATTGCAAAATTAAAAGTGAAAAAAAAAAGTTTCAGTATTAACCCAAACAGAGTTTATACAAATTCCCTATCCTGTTTAACCCTTCCTGCTGTTGTGGGTGAAGGAAGTCAATTTGACTGTTTTGAACATTTTGAGTGACTAGATAAGTGAGCTACAGAGAAAAGCCTTGGGCTAAGAACGCTAGCTTTATGGAACCAGAGTGTGCTTTAGCCCTGAAGATAAGAAGTGAATGCCAGCCTCCCCAGGGAACACTCAGAGTGCAGAACTCTGATAAAAGCATCATTCCACTTCAGATGAGCCTTGCTGTACCTTTCTGGTCATCTCAGTGTACTGTCCAGTTCCTGCCTTGGCGTCTCCACCTCTCATCACCTTCCTTTCCACTTAGCTCCCCAAGGCTCCTTATCACCATATATAGCTCATCTGATACATTCTTTTTTTTCCTCGGGCTTTATTTGAAAATATTTGTATACACATACCTAATTACAAACAAAAGTTCTTTGGCCACATTGTGCATGGGATCCTGGAATTCTTCAACTTCCCAAAGACTTTAAATTTGCATCTATTAAGATTTTCTTAACTAGCCTGGTGGTAGTGACCCACGCCGTTAATCCCAGCACTTGGGAGGCAGAGACAGGTGTATTTCTGAGTTCGAGGCCAGCCTGGTCTACAAAGTGAGTTCCAGGACAGCCAGGGCTATACAGAGAAACCCTGTCTCAAAAAAACAAAAACAAACAAACAAAAATTTTAAAACTATAAAAATTAATAAGGACTGCATACATACATACATGCATGCATATATGTATATGTATATATATATGCATATATATATGTATGTATATATGTATGTATATATATGACTATATATGATATATATGTATATATGTGATATATGATACATATGTATATATGTATATATATGTATGTATATATGTATGTGTGTATATATATATATATATATATATGTATATATATATATATATATGACTTTGAGAATGACTTTATATGTTAACCTCAAAATTAAAACTCTGTTCTAAGATTATTTTAAATTCAAAGAAACAAGTCCTTGTAAGGCCAAAAGCAATGAGGTTGGTTTATCCCTTTTTTGTTTAAACAAATACTTGCCACAATGTTTCAATAAGGAAGGCAAACAGCATGAATGTGAGAACTAGCATTTGCATGGAACCACGTAGCAACCCAGGGAGTCAATTAGACAGAAGTGGCAGTCATTCTAGTTAAAACAGCCAGCTAGCCAACATCTTGACAAGTTGCTTTGCAGCCTCTAAAAATGATGGGTTTTGTTTTGTTTTCTGGTTTTTGATGTGGTTTTTTTTTTCTGTTTTGTTTTATTTTTGCTTTTTGTCCTTCAAGACAGAGTTTCTTTGTGTAGCCCTGGCTGTCCTAGAACTCATTCTGTAGACCAGGCTAGCCCCTCGAACTCAGAGATCTATCTGCCCCTGCCTCCTCTGAGTGCTGAGTGGCAGTTGTGGCGCCTCCCAGCACTGCAGTGCACATCTCTAAAACTGGAGATCTCTGCTGGTGGCATGTCATGCCTGCTGGTGGCATGTCATGCCTGCTGGTGGCATGTCATGCCTGCTGGTGGCATGTCATGCCTGCTGGTGGCCCGTCATGCCTGCTGGTGGCATGTGCTACACTGTTCTTTCGTATGTGAAGCTTTACTGCAGTTGTACTGTGATGATCTCCAAGATAATTTTGTGACAGCTAGATAGCAGGCAGCACTGTCCCAGCAGCAGCAGTGTGGCACCTGGTCACAGTATGCTGAGGCATCCTTACTTTTGAGACCTGTGCACTAGACACCGAGCACAAACAGGCACCCAAGAACATGAGGCTTACAGTAGGAGAAGTAGCCTAGGGACACCATCTGCTTCCTTTGAACTTTTCTGTTTTCTTTTCTTTCTCTCCTTCCTGTGCAATATATTTCCCCGAGGTCCATTTGAGTCATTTTCTACATTGTTCGTTTTTTACCTTGTTACAAAAATCTATGATGTGTCAGTGCCAGAATTTACTTATCTGTTCTCTTGTGTGAAAGAGTTGGGTTGTTTCTTCATTTTAACAACTATGGGAGGGAAAACTGCTATAAAATTCATATGTACGTTTTTGTCTAAGTACAGGTTTTTATTAGGAGTGCAATTGCTTGGTTGTACATGGTACTAAATGTTTACATTTGTAAGAAGTTACAGTTTGCTTTGCAGAGCAGCCATAATTTGTATAACGCTCAGCTTAAGTGATACAATTTTCTTTATTCTTGCTAGTAATTGGGATCATCACCAATTCTGTTTTTACTTCCTTCTGGAAAGTTATACACATTTCAAAAGCAATGGAAACCTGTTATGCTAATCTGAGTTTTGTTTAAGTAAATCTCCTTCAACAAGGAAGGCAAATGCCAGGAATAAAAGGGCCTGAGACAATCATCTCAGAGAGACATTAGAGCAAAAGCCACTGTCAAGGTAAAACCACTCACCTAGAGGCCAGCAATAAGAGAGGAAGAGGGGTCACCACCCAGGACCTAAAGCTTCCCAGTAGGCTCTGCTGCTTCTGGTTTCGACTCCACCCTCAGACCTTCCTGAGGTGCGGCCTCCAATGCACAGGCCTTTTGAGAGGTTGGGAGAGCAAAATGCATGTAAAGATCAGGAAACCAATAACTGCTATCACCTGGCTCCAGGTTGTGCTCTTAGAACATGGGGAATCTCTCCTGCTTGTGAAGGATGCAAGCATATGACAGGAAGCCAGTTCCTCCAGTGTCAGCCCCCAGAACTCTAATAACTCATGAGCAGTGATGTTGGTTGGATGAGCCCTGAACCCCTGACAGGAGCTTACATCAGGGACAGCTTGGCATGGAGCACCCAGCTCAGGGAAGCTTCAGCCCTCTGAAAGGGAAAAGAAGGAAACTGACTATCTGGATCAGTGGAGGCTCAATCAGTGTTTGGGGGAAAACGAAACAGCATTTATTTATTGTTTGAGTCTCCAATATGTTCAGATCAGGCCTGCGTTTCACAGAGAAGTTGGATGAGACTGGAGGAGTTCTGGCCCTGGAGAGCAAAACTAGATCGAATTTGAACTTTCAAAAGCACCTTACCCCTTCCCAGTGGGTTCTGGAAACAAAGACTCCTGAGTTACAGCCCATGGTCAACTATAGCCTCGTGGTTTCCAGATCTTAGTCTAAGTCTAGGGTGGGGAGTTCCATTTGCTGACAGTTGTGAATATGGACCAAATTTCATTTCTGTGAAATTAATGGGAATAGTTTTCCATCTCTAAGGAGCAGAAGGGCTTATATGAAAAGAATTCAGCTTAAAAGAACAAAAAACTCAACTTTTTCCACAAAGGTCAGTTTTGTCTGGAACAGCACAGAACTCTTCTCAGGACTTCACAGAGCAAGCTTGTTCTCAGGGAACTCTCTGTCCTCCAAATGCTCTTCTCCGCCCAGCATTTCCTGCGCCTCATCCCAGGGGATATCCATTGTCTTTATTCTAACTGGACTTTTAAAAAGTATTTATTTATACTGCACCCTACTTTGAAAAAAGCTTTGAAGAAATTTAAAAACTAAAATATCTTCCTCATTAAGCAGGACAAAAACAAAAAAAAAAACAAAAACCAAAAAACCGAAATTATTCAAAAGGGAACAGAAAAATAGATGGGAGTGAATAAGCACTTGCTTTCAGAAGTACTTCCAACTTCTAGCATCTGAATCAGAGAGACGCGGCAGTGTGAGGCAACATCTGGCTTTTCCCAAGTGATGCTGTCAGAGTTCAGTGTAGACTCCTGGGTTTCCATGTCGCTGTCTTGCTTGGAATTACTGGCTTATCCACTTAACAAACCTTTGGGAAGGGTTTTTCCAGTCATCTGGCTCCACGTGGACTGGACTTTTATCTAAGGTGAAGCTCTAATCGGAAGTGTGGTAGTGTTTGAAGGTGAGGACTGTGGAAGGTCATGTTGAGCGGAAGGTGGGACAAAAGATCCCCTCCTCCCAAGGGAGGAGCCTCCAAACCAGGAAAAGCCTTTCCATAATTGAAAAGCTGGTATTTTCTAGATATCAAAACTGTGAGAAAATAAATATGTGCTGGGCGAGCTACTTAGTTTATGGCACATTGTTACGGCATTTGCAGCTAAGATGGCAGAACCAAACAAAGAATAAACATACTCTGAGTCGCTCTTGTTAGCGCTGTCTGAGGGCCTTGTCTCTTGTGCACTGCCATCTATGGTGTACTGGAGCCTGAAACATTGAAATATTGAGTGCTGGTGGTTTGACCCCATAGGCTCATATATCTGAATGCTTAGTCACCAGGGAGTAGAAACCCTTGACAGGATTAGAAGGATTCAGAGGTGTGACCTTGTTGGAGGAAGTGTGTTCCCGGGAGCTAGGGGCACTTTGAGGTTTCAAAAGCCCATGCCAGGCCCAGCTTCTGTCTGTCTTCTTCTCTCTTTTCTCTTCTCTCTTCTCTCTTCTCTCTTCTCTCTCTCTCCCTTCTCTCTCTCTTCTCTCTCTTCCTCTCTCTCTTCTCTCTCTTCCTCTCTCTTCTCTCTCTCTTCCTCTCTCTTCCCCTCTTTTTTCTCTCTCTTCTCTCTCTCTTCCTCTCTCTTCCTCTCTCTCTTTTTTCTCTCTCTTCCTCTCTCTTCCTCTCTCTCTTTTTTCTCTCTCTTCCTCTCTCTTCCCCGCTCTCTCTTTCTCCCCATAGATCAGGATATAGCAGCTCTCAGCTACTGTTCTAGCATCATGCATGATGCTATGATCCTGTCCATAATAATGGACTAAACCCCTGAAACTGTAAGCCCACCCTCAATAAAGAATTGCCTTGGTCATGGTGTCTCCTCATATCAAGACAGAAGACCTGACCATGCTACTTGTTGGCAGAATGTAGATTTGAGGACTTAGGACTAGAAAGGCAGTTCAGTGCTTTAAGTGGGGCTCTATGGGCTCGCCTAGCAGAAGCATGGGAGACAGAGACGCTGAGAGCAACACAGAACATGACTTGAGAGGTTTCAGAGAGGAAGAACATCAGTCGGTGACCTGGAGACTGTTCTTGTGATATTTTGGTGAAGATTGTGGCTACTTTCTGCCCTTCTCCAAAAAATATGCCTGAGGCTAAATTGAAGAAAATTTTGGATTAATGGTGTTGGCAGAGAGATTTCAAGATAGCCTAGTGTTGATTGTATCATGTGATTTTTAGTAATCACCTTTTTTTCTTAACAGATTTGGATCTTATTTCCTGGGGGTGGGAGGGAAAGCACACATTCCATGGTATCTTGTGGAGATTAGAGGACTTATGGGAGTTGTTTCTTTCCTTCTACCAAGTCCTAGAGATTGAACTCAAGTTGTTAGGCTTAGTGGCAAGCACCTTTACCTGCTGTGCCATCTCTCCAGCCCAGTAATCCCTCTTACACAGAGCTGTAATGAAAAGGAGAAAGCTGGACAAAGAAATACAAAATGTACAGCTTGAGAAGAAAAGGAGCATTGAGAATACAATTTCTGTGTCCAAGGAAAAAATTAAAAACAAACAAACAAACAAACCCTGATGCTAAATGGAAAGAAGGGAGAGGCGACCTAAGGGCAAACGCCACCCACCGAAGCTTCTAACTGAAAAAAGATTTAAAGAAAAGTTAATGCAATGAAGGAACCCAACAGCAACAGAAAGCTGATACAGATGTAAGTGAGCAAGAGGGCCCTGTTCCAGCCCCAGCAGGCAGCAAAACTCGGCAGCTTCAGCCTTGTCTTTCTGGCTTTAGAGTCAAGGATAGAAGAAGGGGGTCATAGAATCTCCCTCTGCAGCTAAGAAAAGCCCCTGAGGTCAGGCTTTGATCAGGGGTGTGCCTGCATGGAAGCCGTCTGTGAAGCTGGGATTTCCCTCAAGATGTTGAAGATGCCAGAGTCGTTGAATACCTGATATGGAGAACTGCTAACAAAGTATAGAACCAGCCCAAGAAAGAGAAGTGTGTTGTAGTCAACAAAGCTGATAGGAGTTGGAGATCTGAAGAGCGCTTTGATATCAGACATGGAGATGCAGAGTTTAGTTTGTCCTACTGGGTCTTGGTCTTGCTTTGTCCAGCATTTCCTTGCTATGCTTCCTTTCCTCCCTTTTGGAACCATGATGTGTGTGTGTGTGTGTGTGTGTGTGTGTGTGTGTGTGTGTCTAGTATATATATATATATATATATATATATATATATATATATATATATATATATATATACCCTGTGTATGCTGAGAGTATGTATTCTGCACTTTAATGGTTTAGGGGTTATAGTTATGCTATGAGTCACAGAGACCTTAAACTTTGGACTTTTAAACAGTCTTGAGACTGATAGACTATGGGGGCTTTTCAGATAGATTGAATGCATTTCTGCATGATGATATGGCCACAAACCTATGGAAGCCATGGAGTAGAATGTGTGGTTTGAATGAGAATGGCCTCCATAGGCTCATAGAAGGAACACTTAGTCATCAGGGAGTGGTACCCTTTGATAGAGTGTGATGGTGATTCTTTTTTTTTTTTTTTTTTTTTTTGGTTTTTCGAGGCAGGGTTTCTCTGTATAGCCCTGGCTGTCCTGGAACTCACTTTGTAGACCAGGCTGGCCTTGAACTCAGAAATTCGCCTGCCTCTGCCTCACAAGTGCTGGGATTAAAGTGTGCGCCACTACCGCCAGGCTGATGGTGATTCTTGATTGTCAACTTGACCACATCTGGAATGAACTATAATCCAGACATGGAGGGCACACCTATGAGAGATTATTTTTGTTTGGTTTGAAGTGAGTGAATCCACTTCTAGTCCAGACCTTTTAAGTAGGAAGATACACACTTTTGATCCAAATCTTGAGTGAGGAAGACAAACCTTTAACCTGTGCCAGAAAGCCTGCATAAGGACGTGGAAGAAGGAAGCTTTGGCTCTTTGCCTGCTTGTCCTCTACTTGCCAGCACATCCATTCCTTCACTGGCACTAGAGCCTACTTCTTTGAGATTCCATCATATACATATGACCAGCTGAGATATAGAGCCTTGTGGACTGAGCAACTACTGGATTCTTGGACTTTCCTTTCACAGCTAGTCATTGTTGGATTAACTGGCTTGCAGCCTATAAGTCATTCCAATAAATTGCATACACACACACACACACACACACACACACATATATATGTCGGGGGGGGGGTTCACAGTCCATAGTCCTCTGGCCGGGTTGCTGTTATGTCTAAGGCAAGACAGTTGTATGAGAAGTGTCTGTAGAGGAAAGCTGCTTACTTCATGGTAACTGGGAAGTTAAAGAGGGCAAAGAGCAGAGGTTAGACCAATGACCTACTTCCTCTAAGTAGGCCTACCTCCTAAAGTTTCTGCTGCCTTCCAGAAGTACCATCAGCTGGTGAGCTGGAGCCTGTGGGGACATTTCAAATTATAACACCAAGTCATATGGGAATAAAGTAGTCCTTTATCCAGCCTGCCTGACGTCCTTATATAGCAATGGTTCTCACCCTTCCTAATGCTGTGACCCATTAATATAGTTCTTCATGCTGTGATGACTTCAACCATAAAAATTTTCATGGCTACTTCATAACTGTAATTTTGCTACTGTTAAGATTTGAAATGTAAATATTTGATATGTGACCTCTGTGGAAGGTTCATTCCTCCCTAAAGGGGTTGCAACCCACAGGTTGAGAACCACCGTATGAAGGGCCAGAGGATACCATGTAATGAGGGGGCAGGAGGAGGGGCAGGTGTCAGAGTTCCACCACTGTGTGCTGAGGAATGTCAAGGTTGTTAGTGACACCAGAAGCTCAGAGAAAGGAAAGGAACAGATTCTCCCCAAAACTTTGGAGATAGTGTAGCCCTCCCCACAGCCAAATAATTACGAGACAATAAACGTCTGTTGTTTTGAGCTGCCAATTTGCTGTTGTTTGTTACAACAGTCCAAGTGAAACAGAACACAAAATGAAAGATGCCAGTAGCTTGTAAGCACCATCTCTATGAGAAGATGGAATGGCAAAGGAGAACAACCAGAGGTATCTGGGGCAGGAGGAGGGAGATTTGGGTCGTGATAACATGTACTGGAGCTTGCTGTGGAGATGCGTGTGGTAACCACTCATAAAACCAGACCGAGGCTGGCAATCTCATGGGTGCGGCCTGGGTTCAATCCCTAATACTAGCAAAAGTTATAAATTAATCTTTAAACTGACCAAGGGTGAATTTCCATTCTATGGAGATTATATGTCAATAAATCTGGTTCTTCTTCCAAATCCAAAAAGCAAAACCAAAGACATACTCTCTTACTTCACATCCAGATGCAAAGGCAGCTGACCTCACACTGTTTAATTATATATACACTGTACATAAGTGATCATGACTGAGTCATTTGAAATAAGTTGTAGGCATCAGGACAGTTTAATTTCTAACCATTCCAATATATATCTCTTAAGAATCATATTTTATTGGATCATATTTTATTGGGGCTGGAGAGATGGCTCAGCAGTTAGGAGCACTGGATGCTCTTCCAGAGGTCCTGGGTTCCATTTGCAGCAACCACATGGTGACTCACAACCATCTGTAACAGGATCGGATCCGATGCCCTTTATGACATATAGGCATACATCTACAGACAGAACAAATAGCTTTCTTCATATCTAAGAAAAGCAGTAATAATACCAATTACTAATTCTACCTTCTCATAATCAAAATGTTTCAGGTTTGCTCTCTCTCTCTCTCTCTCTCTCTCTCTCTCTCTGTGTGTGTGTGTGTGTGTGTGTGTGTGTGTGTGTGTGTGTGTGTAGTTGCCTCTTTCTAGCCAGTTTTTAATCAAGGACCATAAGATGCATTTGAAGCTGGGGTGGTGCATGACTTTGGAAGGTGACAGTGTGATTATTATGAGTTCTGAACCAGTATGTCTTTGTAGGGAGACATTATCTCAAAACCACAAAAGCAAATGAAAACTATATTTGGCTGTTAAGTCTCTTCAGTCTCTTATTCTGAAGCAGGTTCTCAACCTTCCTACTGCTGTGACCCTTTAATACAGTTCCTTGTGTTGTGATGACCCCAGCCATAACATTATTTTCTTTTCTACTCCATAACTGTTATTTTGCTACTGATATGAATCATAATGTAAATACCTGTATTTTCTGATAGTCTTGGGTGACCCCTTTAAAGGCTTGTGATCCACTGGTTAAGAACTGCTGATCTAGAATGATCTTTGTATATTTTTCTTTCCACCACCTTGGTCTAAAACAGTTGCTTTAATCCTTGTCTGAAGTTCTTTGTGGTATTTTCAAATGTTTTCCTCTACCCTTGGGTTCCCTATAAGATAAGTGTTAGGACTAAAGGTTTGATTAGATTCAAGGTAAACTTTAGGCAAGAATTATTCACAAGTACTAGAGACTTTTTTGTAGTCTAATGCTATCATCACCATCACCATCACCACCACCATCAGCAGCTATCATCACTGCTATCATCATCATCATCATCATCATCATCATCATCACTACCTTTTGCTTTCCTAAGGACCATTTTCCTATCCTTCATCTCTCCTTGCAGAAAGACCTTGTTTATCTGTGCAACTAAACCTATTAGACAGCCTGGCCTATCAGCTAGATATGGAGGCCTCAAACTTCAGTAAGATAGTTCCTGACCTAGAAAAGAACAGTGGGTAAAATTGCACCTTTTATCTTCCAATAAATCCTCAGTAACTGTTAGAAGGAATCAATCAGGACAATCATGGTCCTTGCTGTCAGTGAATTTAGGCAGTCATTAAAATAGGAACATCTAGAAATAGCCTGTGATACATTAACCTAGCTAGTTTCATACCAACTTGACACAAGCTAGAGTCACCTGAGAGGAGAGAACCTCAATTGAGAAAATGCCTCATTAAGACCGAGTATAGGGCCGGGAGTGGTGGTGCACGCCTTTAATCCCAGCACTCGGGAGGCAGAGGCAGGCAGATTTCTGAGTTCGAGGCCAGCCTGGTCTACAGAGTGAGTTCCAGGACAGCCAGGGCTATACAGAGAAACCCTGTCTCAAAAAAAAAACAAAAAAAAAAAAAACATAAAAAAGAAGACCGAGTATAGGCAAACCTGTGGACATTTTGTTAATTAGTGATTAATGTGGAAAAGCCCAGCCCATTGTGCTGGGGACACCTCTGGGTTCTGGGTTATGGAAGAAAGCAGGCTGAGCAAGCCATGAGAAGAAGCAAAACGCAGCATCCTCCATGGCCTCTGCATCAGCTCTTGCTTCCAGCTTCCTGCTTGTTTTGTGCTCCTGCCTTGGCTTCCTGAAGTTGACCATGAGGTGGATTCATAATCAATGAGTATACGTAAGCCAAACAAATCCTTTCCTCCCCAAGTTGTTTTTGTTCTTGGTGTTTCATCACAGCAAAATAGTGATCTGGACTAAGACATACATGTTATTTAAAAAACAGCTTGGACTGCGTGCCAGGAAGCCTGACCTGAAGGCCGGGTTCATGCACCGAAAGCTGACTGGAAGAGTGGTGGAATACAAAGCACTGGAGGAGGGAGAGCCAAGCTCACCAGAGGACAGAGCATTGATTTCAGTTCCCTGGAGTGGAGCCCAAGAGGAAGTAGCCTATGCACTGGGCCTGGAAGGTGAGAGAGGCCGCTTCCCTGAGAACCATGGCTAAGCTGAAGGCTAAGGAGTGATCAGACCAGAGGAGGTGGGCTCAGGGAAGATGGGGACACCCACAGCCAAGGAGAGAGTTGCTAGAATTAAATCTGTATAGGAATTATGTCTGACAAAATGATGGCATGCTTTTGACAGCAGTTTTAATCGCACATCTAGTTTCTGGTTTCCTGAGGATAGAGGAATTTTAAATCACACTGAAGAACAAACTGCCAGAGGCTCACGGTATATAGCTCAAAGAGAGAGTACTTGCCTGGCTTGGAAAGGCCCTGGGGCTGGCACACATTCCCAAGCTCCACTAGAGAGCTTACTTAAAAGTATTGTCTGATAAAATCAGATGCCAGGACCAAAGATCTTGCCAGGCATGGAGGTGCATGCTGTTAATCCCAGTACTAGGTAGACAGGAGTATTACAGTGAGTTTGAGGCCCATCTGGCTTACATAGTTCCAGGACAGCCAGGAGTACATATAGAGACTTCTCTCAAATCCCTCTCCTGCTCCCAGCCCCCTAAAAAAGAACTATGTATCCTTAAGAAAAGAGTGTTTCTCTGTCCCACGTTCCCAAATATTCAGGCTAGACTGAGTGGTTCAAACCAGTTCTCCACTAAAATAAATAGCCTGACCATTGTTACTTGTAAGAATATTAGAATAAAAGACAAAAACAAGCAAACAAAAAAACAAACAAAACTTTCCCTAATCCTTAAGAGACAGAGTCAAAAGCAGTCCCAAGTTTCTGATTAGGAATAACTGTAGGGCACAGCAAGGCACAGTGCCACTCCAACAGCCATGGTGGTGCTGTGTAATGTCAGAAGAAGAAACATCATATTCTTTAATCTCAATAAGGCACAGGAGAGACTATCCCAGGAGGTTAACTGCAAGGTTTGAGTGGTCTGGTTGGTTTTAGATACTTGAAGAAAGCCTTAGTGGCCACAATGTTTCATCTCCAACTTTTTTACTTTCCACCGGGAAAATGGCTGTGCTATGGGCAAGAAACCTAGGACCTCTGAGAAAACACATGGGGCAGGGAGCACAAGAGAAAGGGCCTAAGAGACAGAGATCTTGAGAGGAGGCAGGAGATGTTTGTGGGGTGTTGTTAGCCAGAGATTGGCGGTTGTGAACAGTGCCATGGCCTGGTTGCACCTGACCTTGAGGCTAAAGAGCTTAGAGAGCTCTCAAATATCCAGGACGCTCAGAATGTGATTAGAAAACTTGAGTCACCCCCTTACAAGGTTCTGATTTTCAATAGCCAGCTAGAAACTAGTAGTATTAAGAACTGTTCCCTGGTGGGCTTCCAACATCTTCTGTTAAAGGCAAGCAAGTTACTAGCTGCTCAGGATAATACATTATCTTTAATCCTCTCAACAACCCACAGAATGAGGTCATGGAGAGCTTGGGAGGTACCTACTGGGATCACAGACCTAACAAACCAAGGCTAAGAGATCAACTTTGGTACACTGAAATTTTAAAGGGTTTGTGTGAGCAGTGATTCTTGAACAATGCAGTGCCAAACCCAGAGAGGGAAAGCTTTATAAAATGAGTAGAACATCCTGGTTAGGGGTTATTTGGCAGTTTCTGGCTGCTGGGTCTCTAAGTAGACTCAGTTACTGGGTTTTAAGGTTTTTTTTTTTTTCTAGGCTGTAAAGAGTGAGGTGTCCTCCCTTCCATCTCAGTCAAACCACCTTTCTGTTATTCTAAACACAGTTTTCAGTTGTTCCCTGTGGTTCTGATACCACAGAGCCAACACAGTGCTTGGTAGACTCCGTGAAGGATGCGTTTTAGTTTCCACTCTATCACAGATTGATAACTTTGTAAAGTACAAAATGAAATAAAAGACACAGAAAATCCAAGTTAACATTCTGAGTTATTGGACAGTTATTCTAAACACAGATGCTTGTAGTAACCATACATGCAATACCAGAACTGACATGCTAGGCAGGAAGGAAGGTACATCTGACTCATTTCCAGAGTTTTCCTCCAAACTTGTGTGTCTGCCTTTTACCCAAGATGACTCAGCAGGATTGACATGCCCGGTAGACTTTCCTCAGGGTATTCTGGTATCCACCCATGGTTAAGAACTGCTCACTGGGTGCTGAAGAGATGGCTCAGCAGTTAAGGACATGTGGCTTCCCAGCAGTTACTTTGGGTGGCTCCCACCACTTATAATTCCAGCTCCAAAGGGATCTGGCACCTCTGTCATCTGTGGGCCCTGTACTCACATACACACCCCCACACATAAACTCAAAGACACATGCACATACAATTAAAATCTTTAAAAAGAACTATTCATTGCGCTAACACATTTCCAAAGCTGTTGTTTCCATCTTGGTGTCCAAAGAATCTAGAGCCAGTAAAGGACAAAGGATGGGAACCAGGAGGCTGGAGCAGACTGCTAGAGACTTGGGGGATTTTAAAGTCATTCTCCCCAACCTCTACATTATTGCCGGGTGCTATTTTTTCACACTTGTTTGTTTGTTTGTTTCAAGACAGGGTTTCTCTGTGTAGCCCTGGCTGTCCTGGAACTCGCTTTGTAGACCAGGCTGGCCTCAAACTCAGAAATCCACCTGCCTCTGCCTCCCAAGTGCTGGGATTAAAGGTGTGCGCACCACACCCAGCTGCCTGGTGCTATTTTAATATCTTTTCAGCTCAAAAGTTTCTGATGTCTGAGGCTGTCAGATGGCTAAGCAGGTAAAGATGTGCTGAACTGAGTTGGATCCCTAAGGACCCACAAAGTGGAAACCAAAACCCAACTCCTGCAAGTCAAGTAGTCCCTTGACTTCCATGTATGCACACACAAACATGGATGAGTGTGATAAAAATTATCTATATCTATATATCTATATCTATAGATTATCTATATCTATATATCTATACCTATAGATATATAGTTAGATACCTATAGATATATACCTATAGATATATAGATATAGATATATAGATATATATATCATTAGTCCCAGCACTTGGGAGGCAGAGGCAGGCTGATCTCTGAGTTCAAGGCCCTCCCTAATCTATACAGCGAGTTCCAGGACAGCCAGGATTACACAGAAATCCTGTCTTTAAAAAATATACAACAAAACAAAACCATTTTTTATAAATTATTTTAAGTGTATAGGTGTTTTGCCTGAATTTGTGTTTATGTACCAGGAGCATGCCTGGTGTGTGCAGAGGCCAGAAGAAGGCAGAAGAGGGTGTCAGGTGCCCTGAACTTTTAGAGTTATCACATGGGTGCTGGGAATTGAACCAGGGGCCTCTGGAAGAGCAGCCAAGTCTCTTAAATGCTGAGCCATTTCTGAAACCCTAGAAACCCTAGTCTAAAGACTTCTTGATGAACAATTGTTTCCAGGCTACAACAAAAGGAAGAGGCAACTTTGCAAGGAAGAAATAGAAACAATGTGAACAGATACTCAACACGATACTCAACAAGCTAGTTAGAAAAGACACAAAGAAACTTCTGCCTCGAATTGGCAAAAACGTATATTATCAAGCACTGTCAGGAGTAAAGAAGAACCCTGTAAACTTCTTCTGAAAGTATAAACTGGCAGGTTGTGTTACACTGCTCTCTGTGGTCTCTATCTGCACCTCAGGCTGCAGGGCTCCTGTGTACTCCTTTCTGCTTCCTGACATTAATGTCACATGTGTAGCTTGCAGTCAGTCATGGTGGAAGAACTTCTCACAAAGGCAAGTAGCAAGGGCTCTAGCCTCCTCTACTGATTTGGGGAAGATGGATGTTAACATTTACCAGCATCCCAGTGCAGAAATAGTTCATAATCCATGCTCTTTTTTGTCTCTGAGATGTTCTCCAGAGTTTCATGTGTTCAAACTTGGTCCACAGCTGGGCAGGCACCACGGGAAGCAGGTAGAATCTTTAAGGGGCCACAGGAAACGTGCTCCTAAAGTGGACTGTGCAACCCCAGAGTACTCGCCAGCTTTTTGTCACTGTAACAAAATGTCCAAGACAATCAACACATAAGGAGGAAAGGCTTAGCTGAGTTTAGTTTATGGTTCCACCAGTTGATGGCTGCTTGGTTCTGTTGCCTTTGGGCCTGTTGTGAGGAGAACAGACATGGAGGGGATTATTTACTTCCTAGAAACCAAGGAGCAGAAAGAGAGGAAGGGGCCAGGGTCCAATTTCTCTTCACAGGCATGTTCTAATACCCCAGCTTTCTGTCACGGCCTCCTCACTCAGCACTTTAGAACCATGCACAGTTAATTGCACAGTTAACATCCAGGTGCAAAGTAGGTGTGGCATTTGAGCCACAAGAGTGGCACAGCTGTGGCTCTTGTGGTAACCGCTTCTCTCTGAGGGTTTACTCCGGGCTAAGGCACTTGCTGGGTCTTGCCTAACCACAGGTTCCTGTGCTTTTCCTAGAGGGATTAAAGGTTGACTCTCCAAGGATTGCGGTAAGGAGACTTCTCCAGCTCTTGAGGGATCTTAGAACCGAATCCCTTAGCTCTTTGCTCACTTCTTCTCGGCGTATACAGAGAAAGAAGGTGCTATTTGTTAGTGATTGCACTGTCTCTCCCTCATTTTGAAATAATATCCATAAGTATTGCTGAAAGGACAGCATCCCTGTATCTCTGAAAAGGAGTGAATGGCCCTAAGGGTTCTCTCGCTAGATCTGCCAGATTAGCTGGCCATCTTTACTTCCTGATACTGGCAAAGGCTTTCTCCCAAAATTTTCTCTTCATCTCAGGTGTGGTACAGTATTCAGAAAATAGCCATATCTATGGTTTAAATTGATCCTAAATAAACCTGTAAGATCATTGGATCATAGGGACCGAAAGGTATTCAGGAACCGCACTCACCACCTTTCCCTCCACAGCTGCTGAGCTAAACCCCAACTGCCATGGTAACTTCTTGGTCTGTGTGGGCCATCTGCTCTGGGAGCGTTTGGAGCGCCATCTGACCCAACAGCCTGAGACAGCCTGGCTCTAGGGAAGGAAGTGAGTTCCACAGCTGGCCGGCCTTTCTGTGCCATTACTGTTGCTGTTGAGAAATACCAACCCACTCAGCAAAGTTCAGTTTTACACACAGGGGCAACCTTCAGTCATTTTAATTTCACAACTCAATTCCACTTTGAGGGAAGGATCGGGAAGGAGTTTTGTCTTTGGAGACAGGGTCTCCAGGTACCCAGGCTGGCCTGGAACTCACTACATAGCTGAAGAACACTTGAATTTCAGACCCTCTTACCTGTACCTCCCGATTGTAATGCTGTGGTTACAGTGTGAGCCACCATGACTCATGTAGGTTTGTTTTTTGTTTTGGTTTAGTTTTAGAATATTTACTCCATCCAGAAATTTGCTTGGGAGTTATAGATATGAATCTCTCACCAGATAGCATTAATTCCATTTTATATGATCAAAGGGGTGGACCTTGGCAGTTTTCTTTAGGAAGTAGGCATTTGCTTACTGGAAGAAACACCATTGCTGAAAAGGCCACACAGCTCCATGAAGGCAGCCATGGAGTTGCCTCTGGTCTCCTCCCCAGGGAGGACTCAAGCCCTGGGGGTTCACTTAGGTGCGTAACTTCATTGTTAGCAGCTGTGTGTTCTCTTAGCCAGTTCTGTTTAGCTTTGTTTGTCTTCCATGGAAACACAACTTTTTCTTTTCTCAGCTCTCCACTTATAACAGCTTGTCACCGAAATCCCAAGCCTCATATGCTGAGCTGGATATGGTGCACACTGATCTGTAAATATCCATCAAGGAAAAAAAGGAGCCGCTTTCATGAACATGGTGACCCCACTCACTGTAGGGAATGCACCCCAAACCCCAAAACACCATTTCCACTTTATGTTGGCTTTTTTTTGTTTTTGTTTGGTTTGGTTTGGTTTGGTTTGGTTTGGTTTTTTTGGTTTTTCGAGATAGGGTTTCTCTGTATAGCCCTGACTGTCCTGGAACTCACTTTGTAGACCAGCCTGGCCTTGAAATCAGAAATCCACCTACCTCTGCCTCCCAAGTGCTGGGATCAGAGGCGTGCGCCACCTCCACCTGGTTTATGTTGGCTTCTTTGCCCTCAGATATGTCCTATTTTAAAATTTTTAGCTTAAAGTCTTTCCTGAAATTCTGGGCATAGTTGTGTTACTAGCTCTCCACCAGAGCACCTAACTTAGGATGTGCAAGCTCCTAGATTTGATTCCCAGAGCAGAAAACCAGTCAAACCATCCATCAGTCTACCTTCCTAGCTTCTAAATCAAGCAGGATGGTGTGTGCTCGTTATTCCTGACCTGGGAGGCAGGTGGCTAGCTCAAGAACTGGGTTATATGTAATGAGACCCTTTCAAAATCAGTTACAGCCTCTCCCAGCAGCTGAGGTCCTGCACCATGTCTGTGAGTGCTTCATGTCACTGCTTCAGCTCCCTGAAAATGGTTCCTACCAGTCTTAGCAGCATCAGCAAACATGTACTGACGACAGGAGAAACATTGCTCAAGAATGAAAGTATGTTCACTGATGGAGACCTCAATATACACACGGTGGGCACTGCTGTGTGACCTTGTTCTTGTTTTTTTGTTTTTATTTTTAACAAATGAAGACCAGGAGGCACGGAGCTGTTGAGCTGACCAAAGTCATATAGTAGTAAGTTAACGGCCAGAATTTGACTCTGTTAATCAGTTATTGATTCTCTATGTCATGTGTCTTTTTAGTTGTTGACATTTTCCTTTTCTGAGACAGGGGCCCACAAATCCCATTCACACCACATTGTCTGGCCCTGTAATACATGTAATGTAATGTAATGTAATGTAATGCGATGCAATGTAATGTAATGTAGAGGGACTTATCCCTCTTCAGATGAACAAGGTGAGCTTCCCCAAGGAGCCTGCATAGTGATATGATAGAGATCCAAATCTACTGGATTCTGTGCTTTCTTTGCCTTACCAAATGGAAACCATGAATTTAGTTAATGCTCAACTCAATTACCTGATCTCCTGATGAGTATGTTTGCAGATCCTCTCAGGAATTTCAGTATGTGTAAAGGGAATTCTGGTGCTCAGTACATGGAGGTTTTTAATATCAGGATGTGTAAGGAATGTTCCTTGCCCTTATGAAGCTCACAGCTCTAGGGAAAACATGTGACAAGAAAGAGGTGAATTGCTTTAGAAAGGGCAATTTGCAAATTCATCTGGAATAATAAAAAACCTAGGATAGCAAAACTATCCTCAACAATAAAAGGACCTCTGGTGGAATCACCATGCCTGACCTCAAGCTGTACTACAGAGCAATTGTGATAAAAACTGCATGGTACTGGTATAACAACAGACAGGTAGACCAATGGAATAGAATTGAAGACCCAGAAATGAACCCACACACTTTTGGTCACCTTATCTTTGACAAGGGAGCTAAAACTATTCAGTGGAAAAAAAACAGCATTTTCAGTAAATGGTGCTGGCACAACTGGCAGTCAACAAGTAGAAGAATGCAAATTGATCCATTACTATCTCCTTGTACAAAGCTCAAGTCTAAGTGGATCAAAGACCTCCACATTAAACCAGAGACACTGAAATTCATAGGGGAGAAAGTGGGGAAAACCCTTGAAGATATGGGCACAGGGGTAAAATTCCTAAACAGAACACCAATGGCCTATGCTGTAAGATCAAAAATCAACAAATGGAACCTTATAAAATTGCAAAGCTTCTGTAAAGCAAAAGATACTGTCAATAAGACAAAAAGGCCACCAACGGATTGGGAAAGAATTTTTACCAATCCTAAATCTGATAGGAGGCTAATATCCAATATTTACAAAGAGCTCAAGAAGCTGAACTCCAGAAATTCAAATAACCCCATTAAAAAATGGGGTACAAGCCGGGCGTGGTGGCTCACGCCTTTAATCCCAGCACTTGGGAGGCAGAGGCAGGCGGATTTCTGAGTTTGAGGCCAGCCTGGTCTACAAAGTGAGTCCCAGGACAGCCAGGGCTACACAGAGAAACCCTGTCTCAAAAAACCAAAAAAAAAAAATGGGGTACAGAGCTAAACAAAGAGTTCTCAACTGAAGAATGCCAAAGGGCTGAGAAGCACCTTAAAAGATGTTTGAAATCCTTAATCATCAGGGAAATGCAAATCAAAACAACCCTGAGATTCCACCTCACACCAGTCAGAATGGCTAAGATCAAAAATTCAGGTGACAGCAGATGCTGGCTAGGATGTGGAGAAAGAGGAATACTCCTTCATTGCTGGTGGGATTGCAAGCTGGTACAACCACTCTGGAAATCAGTCTGGCGGTTTCTCAGAAAACTGGACATAGTACTACCAAAAGATCCAGCAATACCTCTACTGGGCATATACCCAGAAGATATTCCAACTGGTAACAAGGACACATGCTCCACTATGTTCAAAGCAGCCTTATTTATAATAGCCAGAAGCTGGAAAGAACCCAGATGTCCCTCAACAGAGGAATGGATACAGAAAATGTGGTACATTTACACAGTGGAGTACTACTCAGCTATTAAAAACAATGAATTTATGAAATTCTTGAGCAAATGGATATATCTGGAGGATATCATCCTGAGTGAAGTAACCCAATCACAAAAGAAGTCACTTAATATGCACTCACTGATAAGCGGATATTAGCCCAGAAACCTAGAATACTCAAGATACAATTTCCAAAACACAAGAAAATCAAGAAAGACCAACGCGTGGATACTTCATTCCTCCCTAGAATAGGGATTAAAATATATATGGAAGGAGGTGCAGAGACAAAGTTTGGAGCTAAAATGAAAGGATGGACCATCCAGAGAGTGCCCTACCTGGGTGGTCCATCACATAATCAGCCACCAAATGCAGACACTACTGCATATGCCAGCAGGATATTGCTGAAAGGACCCTGATGTAGCTGTCTCCTGTGAGGTTTGACAGTCCCTGACAAATACAGAAGTGGATGCTCACAATCATCTATAGGGCAGAACACAAGGTCCCCAAAGTAGGAGCTAGAGAGAGTACCCAAGAGCTGTAGGGGTCTGCAACCCTATAGATGGAACAACAATATGAACTAATCAGAACCTCCAGAGCTCATGTCTCTAGATGCATATGTACTAGAAGATGGCCTAGTTGGCCATTATTGGGAAAGAAAGGCCCTTGGTCTAGCAATGTTTATATACCCCAGTACAGGGGAATGCCAGGGCCAAGTAGTGGGAGTGGGTGGGTAGGGGAGCAGGGCGGGGGAAGGGTATAGGGGACTTATGGGATAGCACTTGAAATATAAATGAAGAAATTATCTAATAATAAATAAATAAATAAATAAATAAATATTTGCAAAAGAAAGAAAGAAAGAAAGAAAGAAAGAGCTGAATTGCTTGGTGTGGTGGCGCATGCCTTTAATCCCAGCACTTGGGAGGCAGAGGCAGGTGGATTTCTGAGTTCGAGGCCAGCCTGGTCTACAAAGTGAGTTCCAGGACAGCCAGGGCTATACAGAGAAACCCAGTCTTGGAAAAAAAAAAAAAAAAGAAGAAAGAGATGCATTGTGGACAAGTTCAGCAAGAAAAGAGATGAGGTTGTGTTTCAAAGTGTTTCACACAATCCACATATAAAAATTCAGTTATTGGGCTGGGGAGAAGGCTCAGCTGGTAGGCATGACTACTGGTCTTCTAGAAACAACACCTCTGTCAGGTGGTTCAGAACCACCTGTAACTCCAACCCCAGAGGAATCCAGTGTCTCTAGCTTCTCCAGGAACCAGCACACACGTGCACATACCCACACATGGGTACACACATTTTCACATAATTGAAAATAACAAACCTTTTATAAATTTAGATTAGCTTAGCTTTTGAGTGAGTGTGTGTGTGTGTGTGTGTGTGTGTGGTATGGGTCCATCTGTGTAGGTATGCACAGCTGTGCATGTATATATACATAGAACAGAAACTCAGGGTGTTCTGGTCTACTACTCTTTTCCTTTACCTTTATTTCTCTCCGACAGGGTTCCTCAGTGAACCTCAGTGGTCAACCTTCATTGACCCTCTTGTCTCTCCCCTCCAGGCATACTCAGCTTTTTAAGCAGCTGCTCAGAACCAAATTCAGGTCCTCAATGCTAATGTTAATATGTGAATGTTAGTATGTGGGGCTTTTCAATCGAAGAGAATTTGTAGATTTCATCACACTTTTAAAAAATTTAAAACTCTATCTGTCTGTCTATCATCTATCTATTTATCTATCTGTCTGTCTATCTATCTATCTATCTATCTATCTTGTGTATATGGACACTGAAGGACATGTTTTAGGAGCTGGTAATTTCTCCTTCCATCATGTGGGTCCTGAGAATGGAATCTAAGTCATCAGACTTGGCAGCAAGCACCTTTATCCACTGAGCTTTCTCCCTGGATCTCATTGGAGTCTTAGATTTCAATTGCATCTGTAAGTTAAGAACCACTAAAATAATGCCTTAGAGCTGAATCCACAGATATAACTATATAGATGTAACTACTAAAATATGTCCACACACATACAGACAGACACTGACACATTATGTTCTCATGGACATGGGCTCTCACAGGGACCAGAAGCATTCAGGATGACGCTTACCAATTGTTAAGAATAACTCCTGGGGGAGAAACTTTTTTTAACCTAAAAATATTTGTCTTTATTTTATGTGTATTTTATTTGCCTGCAGGTATGTATGTGTGCTATGCACATGCCTTGGTGCCCCCTGAGGCCAGAGAGCATGCTAGGGAACTGGTGTTACTACAGTTGTAAGCTGTCATGTGCTGGGAACTGAACCTAGGTCCTCTGGAGAAGCATCCAGTGCTCTTAACAGCTGGGCAATCTCTATAGCACCCCACTCCCCCCCCTTTTTTTTTTAATAAAAGAAACTTACTTTTTTTTTTATTTTTTTACTCCATACATACAATTCTGTGCTGACTTAAAACTTTAAAATCCTGTTGTTTCAGGAACATGTGTAGCTTGATAATTAAAGCTTCAGAAAACCTGGTCATTCCATTGCATCACAGGTAAGTAAGCCTTGTTAGGAAATGAGGGTACTGATGCTACAGAATTCACTGAGTTACTGCTAGGAGTAATTAATAGTTCAGGGTTAAACTGCTGGGAAGCCTGGGAGGACAGGCACAACCCTCCTACCTGGGTACTGTGAGCAGCCAGGAAGTCCCATTCATGTTGTACATTACCTTCCAAGATGGGCTGTGGGTCTCCCTTCTCTCCCAGGTCATTGGCCTATGAAGATGACAGGAGCAGAGTTGAAGAACAGGGTTTGGACAGTCGGCCCATGAGTGTATCGACAGCAATAAGGACACACCGGAACCAGCTTCGGGGAGACAGATCAACTTTACTTAGGGTGATTCACAGGTTATATAGTTTTGAGGAAGGGGGATAGGAATATGCAGGGTGGGCAAAGGTCATTGGCCAAAAGCTAAGATACTGAGGTGATTGAGGTACTTCATTAGCATGGGGAGGTATTTCAGGAATCCCAGATGCTAGCTGAGTGGGTTCTTATTGGGAGGAAGGAAGCTGAACCTATAGTCAAACCAAGGCTATGTGAGATTCTGCAGGTGTGGGGTCAGAGATCTCTCAGATTAAGAAGAGGAAAGCCTCACTGCCAAAGGGAGTTTGCTAAAGGGAGTCCACCATTTTGCTCCCAGCTCAGAAGGCTATTTGGACAATGGTAGACTTCAACCTTAGCAGCAGAGCAACAATGGGTGACTGAGTAGGAAGTAGACCTAGACCGTCACAAATAGAACCAGGCTGTCTTAACCTCAGCAGGGGCCCCAAGCACAGTCAGGTCTGATATGGACACAGAATGCACATGGCAATGGCTCATGCCAGGCCTCATTTGTCAGCAGACATGTTGTGCTGACATGGGAATTTGCAAGTCTGCTGTGGGTCCCTGCCAACAATTGGCCAATGGCTGGGCATGGGGACACTGATGGGACTTTGAGGATTCCTGGAGAGGAAACATAGGACAGGGAGAAAGAGATTCACCAGGGCAGAAGGAAGGAAGGAAGGAAGGAGGGAAGGAAGGAAGGAAGGAAGGAAGGAAGGAAGGAAGGAAGGAAGGAAGGAAGGAAGGGGATACAAACATGAGAGCTGCGGAAGACAGAGACCCATCCATGGAAGAATCGGGAAAAACAGCCCTATGGGCCACTCCCCCGATTTGGTCTGGGGTAGCAGAGATAAAGTGTAGATTTTTAGAAAGTGTTAATTTAGGAAAACCAGAGGGGACAGTGTGCTAGCTGAGGGGAGGTTTAGAAGTGCCCAGCCATTGAGCTAGTTAAGGCATAATAAAAACACATAGGTTGTATGTGTGTGTGTGTTTTACTCATGAGTCCAGGGCTTTTGGAGCAGAGATACATGTGTACTTGCTGTGAGCATAGTATTGAGATACAATGAGCGAGGACATCATTTAGTTTTATAATCTTGGTTTTTTTTTTTTTTGCCAAGGCCCTGACATACAGTAAGAGATGGAAGACTGCAACCCTGAAATGCCTTCCTGGTTATCCTGCATGCCCTTGTACAAGTCTACTGCCTATCTATCCAGATGTTTCCTCATTTTTGACAGGATGCTAAAATAGCTTCTGTCAGTTTCAACATCAGTCATTCTGAGATCTGTGCCAATTCATATCCCTGGCTTGAGATAGAATATAAATCACAAAAAACCTTCTAATGTCTTTAACACAAAAGCAGTTGCCCAACAGTAGTGATGCACGCCTTTAGTCCCAGCAATCAGGAGGCAGAGACAGGTAGATATGAGTTTGAGGCCACTCTGGTCTACAGAGCTAGTACCACAACAGCCAGGGCTACACACACACACACACACACACACACACACACACACACAAAACCTCTGTCTCAAAAGGAGGAGGAGGAGGAGGA
>LR749685.1:1479842-1524698 GCA_902729485.2 Mus minutoides | reverse complement strand
ACCACTGAGGTTCACTGAGGAACCCTGTCAGGGAGAAATAAGAGTAAAGGAGAAGAGTAGTAGACCAGAATACCCTGAGTTTCTGTTCTATGTATATATACATGCACAGCTGTGCATACCTCACACATGGACCCATGCACCACACACACATACACACATACACACACACACACACACACACACACACACACACACGAGATAAATTAGAAAAGATTTATTAATTACGTGTAACTTTCATTTTTAATTACCTGGCCACTTTGTAATTTATTCTGATGCTTCTGTGTTGGGCTTGTAAATGGTCAGTTGGCACTCTTATTTCACAGGAAACAGACAAGGGCAGTTCCTTTGCACAAAAACTAGCTTGGTGTTTCATACAGCTGTGATGCCATGAGAGACAACAATGGTCACCTCCATATGAGCAGAAACCAGTCAAAATCCGATGACACTTGCTATTTCTCAAATTTGGGGGTTGACTAGCTTAAGCTAACAGTTAGTTATGTTTAGATTCACACTTCTGTTGCAGAACCCCATCTTAACATCTGTCTGTAGAGACAGGCAGCTAGGACTTAAGGCAGCACTCATCCTGCGTTAGGGCACAGCATCCTCTCTCTGTCACTCAGCCAACCCCAGGTCCCTTCTTACTAGTCTGGATATGAACTGTGCATGTCACAGATATTTTCTGTTGACATTCATTTCCATTAACTTCTAGTATAGCTTCTCCATTCTCCATTCTTTCAAGCTTTCAGCCAGTTCTAAACAAAGAGCTTCAATAATGAGCAGCTTGACATGATGTCCGCTATCTAAGATTTTAGGTGCTCATGTCAAGCCTCTGCTACAGTTTTTAAAAGGCTGTGATTTTAAAAGACATTGGAGAAAGGGAAGGCTACAGTGGTAGAATTTGGTCCTTAGCTGATAAAACTAGTATGAACCAGAGCTTCCAAGAACAGCCAGATCCGAGAGTAAGGCCAGAACTTTCACTCATATCCATATGAAACTACCAAAGCCTAGATAGGGCTTTCTGATTTGATTCTGAAAGCTGACTTCTGCCTGGGGTTCTAATAGATGGGCATTAAGCTGACTATTATCAAAGCAGGGATGACTCCATGAGTTCAGGCTACAGTCATTTTTATCTTCCAGTTCTTAACCCTAAGATGGTTCTAAAATTACAAATGTAGAAAACCTAGTAGACTCTCTCAGACCTCCCTGCTAGTGTTCTTGGCCTGTTCCTCATTGAGAATGAGTGTTTCTTATAAAAGTTTACAAAAATAACCATTCTAGAAAATACACAAAAAGGATAACATCCAGTTAGTTATCTAAAAGGGACTGAATCCCTTTTACTGTCTGGGGAAAGCAGCAGACTGCATTTCAAAAAGCTTCTAGCAATGCTTTTCCAAGTCCTAAAGCTACATACTCTGCTTCTAAAAATGAAGAATCCACTTTTCCGGATTTTTCCTGCTATCCTTGTATGTTTAGCTGATAGATAAGTCATTTAACTGTTTTTCTTAGTATGTCTCTATATTTTTATAGAATTTTATAGAATAATATAGTTTATTATGGCTTATGTTTAATAAGCTTTTAAAAATCAGTAAATATAAAAGATCTTGTCCAAAACATCTTTTTATTTAGAAATGTATAATATGAAATTGGAGACTGTCTTCACAAACCAGTTTTCTTTCCTAAATAAATATTTTAGAAAACTCAATATACATTAACAGCAGTTTTGCTAATGACCCAGAGTTTGGAGAACTCATTTTTAAAAGCCCACACTACTTGCACAGTTATTACAAGCAATGGAGTGACTCAGCAAAACAGCATGCAGGTGTGAACGGCTCTTCCTGCTTCCACAGACCTTCATGGCCTGTGAGTCAACACTAGTGACATGGCTATTGGCCCTTCCTTCCAAAGGCTGCCTCGGGCAGCCTTTATCCAAAGAAACAGTCTTATCCTCCATTTCACAGCAGGACACATTATCCAAATTCTAGACCATGTGGGAGTGCCCTGGGAATAGAAAGATGGTTGTACTGCTTTTTGTTCCAAACCACACACTTTTTCTGGATGAACTCTGATTTCAAGATGTTGTCTGAAGGGCTCTTGGGGGCTACATCTAAATCTACATCTAAAGCCATTGTTTCCTAATTCCTAATTCCTTCCTAAGGGAAGGAGCCGGCGCTTTCAGATAGGGTGTCGGAAGCTTTGTGTCTCCATGTTTATTTAGAAAGAAGAACTTCCAGAAGACCTAGGGTAGAGTCCTGAGGGCCAGAGTGCTGTTAGCACAGGCAAGAGAACAGCATTGTAACACACAGGCAGCTAAGCCTCCCACACTTTAGGATCAGATGACAAACACGGTCAACAAAGATTGAAGCCTTTTCGGCTGGAAGATCCTTACTGTGTGCTGAGGTGGTCCTGGATATGCCCCCAAAGGCTGTGAGTTAAAGGTTTGGTCATTTGCCTGTGGTGCTGCTGGGAGGTGGGATCCAGTGGACGGAATTTAGGTCAGTAGGGACACACCCATGAAGGAGGCTGCAAGTCTGCTTCTTTCCAATCTCTCAGAGCTTCCTGGCTGCAGGAAGTGTGTAATTGGGCTTCACTGCTTTCTGCCAGGATGCTCTGCCTCTCAGGCTCAAAACAAGGGAGCCAAGAGACCATGGACTGAACCCTCCAAAATGATGAGCCAAGATGAACCTGTCTCCTCAACTGGTGATGCTCCAAGCATTGTGTCTCAGTAAAGGAAAGTCCATTAAGATACTTCTACTCGAACAGTTTTCATTACACTAGTCCTTCTCTCTTTCTCTGGGTAGACATGCATATTTGCATGTCCTTGAGTACATCTGTGGTCTAGTGCACATGCATGTGGAGGCCAGAAGTTGATGTTGTGCACGCCCTGTAAGAAAAAGCACTTGCTGCTATGTATGATAACCAGAGTTCAAGCCCTAGAACCCACATTATGGAAGGAGAGAATGAAATTTCCTTGTCTTCTGCCTTCTATAGGCATTCTGTAGCATGTGTGTTTTATCACACACACACACACACACACACACACACACACACACACACACACACACACACACTAAGAATGTAATTTTTTTTTTTTTTTTGAGACAGGGTTTCTCTGTGTAGCCCTGGCTGTCCTGGAACTTACTCTGTAGACCAGGCTGGCCTGGAACTCAGAAATCCGCCTGCCTCTGCCTCCCGAGTGCTGGGATTAAAGGCGTGTGCCACCATGCCCGGCTAAGAATGTAATTTTTAAAAAGCTTGAGTATCCCTAGTCAGATCAAACCCAACCTCTAGATTTATACCACACCTATTCAACTACATCAGCTGCTCCCAGGAGAATCTCACTAGATTCAAGTTTAATCTTGTTCAGGTAGGCAGGTTCTACTACACTGCAGCTTAGAGCACACACTGGTGAGCACTATCTACACAACTGTAATGCCTTCCTCACTTTCTGAGGGTGAATGTCAAGAATATTATATGATACACAATGTGTCCCGTGTGGATGACTAACAGCTCTCCCAAGAACAAACAACAGCTGCAAAGAATTCCAAAGCATCAATTCTGTTGACCCTGAGGCTCTGAGGTGAACCTGCCTCACCTCCTTGCACACTAAATGAGTGCTTTACCAGGGAGCTGTATACCCTCCAGCCTCCTGTTTAATTTCACTTTTTGTTTGTTTTTATTTATTCGAGACAGGGTTACTTTGTGTAACCCTGACTGAACTGGAACTCAGATATCTGCCTGCCTCTGCCTCCCAAGTGCTGGGATTAATAAAAGTGTGTGTACCACCACCTGGCAAATTTCAGTATGTTTTTATAAATGTCCCTCATAATCTTTATGCGTGCTAAAATATGGGAACCTCTCCAGTGGAACAGATGTGAAAATAAAGAACTCAACAAGCAGAGGCAAGCAAGATTGGAATTTGAAGGGTTTCTCTTTTTTACCCACTTTTTAAAATATATTTTTATTTATTCTTGAAGACTTTCATACATGTATACAATGTCTTTCGGTAACACCGGTAGGCAAACAGGACTTTCAAAGAGTCAGTGGAGAAAGTCTGTGAGTAGCTTCACTTCAAACGCTCCTTCCTCCATCCTTCAATTAGGCTGCCTGCATCAGCCTGTTGATACTCTCTTCTACTTCTGACAGCTTCTTCAGGATTTGCTTGACTTTAACTTCATCAAATTCCAGACACAAAAATTCAGATTCCTGTAAAACACAAAAGTATGTTTAAGGAAAATCCTGTAAGAGAGCAGTAGTGGTTTGAATGAAAATGGCCCCATAGGCAAATACATTTGCTTCCAGATGATGAGCAGGATGGGAAGAATTGAGAGTGGCCATGTTGGAGGAAGTGTGTCACTGGAAATGGGCATCAAGGTTTCAAAAGCCCAAGACCAATCTCCTTCCTCCACCCCCCCCACGGTCCCCCCCACCCCTGCCTGCTGATCAGGATATAAAGCTCTCAGCTACTGCTCCAGCACCATGCCTGCCTCCTTCCTGCCATGATGATCATGAACTAACCTTCTAAAACTGTACTTAAGCCCCCAAATGTAATGCTTTGGTAATGGTGTCTCCTCACAGTGACAGAACAGTGACTAAGACTCCAGCTCTAGCTAAGGTTCTTTATCTGGCATGAGCAAGCTGCAGAGGCCCAGGGCCCAGCACAGCAAACCAGACTCCAGGCCTTTAAGCCTGTGTGATGTTTTACCATACAAAGCATATCCACAGTGTCCACAATGAAACACAAGTATAAACAGAGACAGGTGCCCTTGTTCTCATTATGAGAGGCTGTTCTGTCTGGCAGCTCAATTGACATGGTGTAAATTTAAGGTAGGTACCTAGGTATTGCTACTTTGTGGATGAGAACTCTGAGGGCAGGAAAGGTTAACTTCCATCTAGAAATCTTTTAAATGACACAAGTCAGATAATTGAATTCCCAGCTCTGGCTGGCTTCAAAGTCAGTGCTGTCCCCACTTTATATAATAATGAAAGAATTGTGATTTGTCTCTAGTTAGCCTGCTCTGCAATTCAGGCTAAAAAGAAATTGTGATAGGTTCACTGGGAGGTTTTAGCTAGACAACTATAAAGGATGACCAGAGTTTGAAGTAGTAAAAGATATTTCTCAGGTCCTTCTCCATGCAGTAAGACCTCTCTCACAAGATCTCCAATACAGTCCCTTCAGTCACTCAGGATTGGTGAGCCAATCTAGGTAGTATCAAAACGTAAGGTCTTTGATGTTTGTGTGGCAGAAATCACCCATGGTCCAGGTAACCCTAACTCTATATGGTCTTAAATGAGAAGAGCAAGTCCGAGATAGTCTTTCCTAGCTCATGAACAGTAACTTTAGACTAATATAAATGCTTACAGGTCTTACTTTCTAGAATATAAAATTAAGGTTCTAGGTATGTCAAGGGACACACCTAATGGCCTCTTGTCTGTTACAGGCAGAATCACAGGATTAATATTCTTATCCGTACATTTTCCTCTCTAAACATTAAAAGGGATCAAAATATCCTACCCCAGGAGTCTACTCTGACAAACGGATTGTTCTGAATTGAAGGTAACTGAGAATCATGGGATCCCTTGCTGGAGCTTCTTCTCTCTGATTAAAGCAAAAAACTTCTGAGAAATGAGGACCATGGGAGAAGACAAAAAGTTGGCATCAAGTATAGGAACTCACTGACTAACCTGTGTCTACTGCTGTTCTTGTCACTAACTGCTCCTAGGAGCCTCATTTATTAGATTTTCATTAAAAAGGTGTATGACCTTTCCAACCCTGTGAGTTTTCAGTTTAAGTTTTCAGGTGTGTGTGTGTGTGTGTGTGTGTGTGTGTGTGTGTGTGTGTGTGTGTGCGCGTGCGCGTACACACATGTACAAACACATGTGAAAGCCAGAGGTCAACCTCTGCTGTTGGTCCTCAGACATTTACCTGGGCTTTTGAGACAAAAATCTCTTAGTGGCCAGGAACTCTCTGAGGGAGGGGCTGGTCATCTGTCTGTCCAGCATGGTGATCACAAGCTCATGCTACCACACTTGGCTGTCTCAGGTGGGTTCTTCGGATTGAACTCAAGCCTTTCCATGCACTTTACTGACTAAACCATCCCTAATCCCATAACTGTGACTCCCCCCCCTCCCCCGCACCCAGACAGGGCTTCATTCACTGTGAAGTTCTAGCTTGCCTAGAACTTGTTATATAGACCAGGCTGGCCTCAAACTTAGAGTGATCTGAGTGCCTCTATCTCCTGAATGATGGGGGCAAAGGTGTGAACCACCACATCTGGCCTTTAAATTGATTTTTAACTGATAATAAAAACATTAAAAAGTTTATATTTATAGGGTATCATGGGATATTTTGAAACTTGCATACACTGTATAATGCTTAAATCAAGTCAAACATATCTATCTCATTTTTAAATGGTAAAAACACCAGTTCTTTCTTCTAGCTTTTGGAAATTGCAATGTATTGTCTATAGACATTCAACTGTGGAAGATCTCGCTCCTACCTATAACTTGGGACCCATTGATTAAACTACCCTTGCCTCCTTCTATCCTCTCCAGTCTCTGGGTCACTGACACCCTGCTCTCACCTTCTGTGAAATCAACTGTTTGGGTGCTAAGGACTGAATCCAGGGCCTTATGCAAGTCACGCACGCATTTTACAACTGACCTGCAGTGACAATGAGATGGACTTGTATGCATGTGTGGGGGTGTGTGTACATGCCACGTCACACCTGGGGAGGTCAGCCGTCACCTTCCATCATTTTAAATATGTTTTGCATATTTGGGGTGGGGCGGGGCACATGCTATTCCACAGGTGTGGAGATGTGGGACAGTTATCCAGGAGTGGCTCTGCCTTTCTTTTCATTTATTTATTTCTCTAGCCTGAGATGAATGTTTTGGGTTTGGTTTTATTTAATTTTGAGACACAGGGTTTTTTCTCTGTGTAGCCCTGGCTGATCTGGATCTCACTCTATAGAGCAGGCTGGTCCTGAACTCACAGATCTGCCTGCTTCTACCTCCTGAGCACTGGACTCAAAGGTGTGTACCACCATGCCTGGCTGAGATGAACATTTATATATAGCACTTCTAAGTGACTGGCAGGACTTTTCTCCCAATGCCTGACTTGTTCTAATTAACATCATGTATCCCAGGCTCAGAGATGCTGCAGGGATGCTGCAGGGATGCTGCAGTGATAGGCCTTTGCCTTTTTCGTCTTTGTGGCTGACTCGCGGTTCATGATGATGTGTATCTGACTCGACCACTTATTTGTCAACAAGTACTTAGGTTGTTTCCACGCTGGGCTATTCTGAATAATACTACAGTAAACACAGGAGCACAGATGTCCCTTTAACACACTGATGTCATTTCCTTTGGATCATATGGTAGAGCTACTTACTTTTTTTTTAAAGTAGGTACATCAAAAATAGTTATTTTGAAGTGCAGAATGGGCTTAAGTATAGAATTTGGAAGGGGGCACAATTTAGTTAATAACAATGTCTGAGCATTGGACAGTGATAAGAGGTCTTGGGATTATCAAGGATCTGGTGTTTGTAGACAATATGATAATGTCAACAACCTCATACTTAATTCTTAGTTTCCTGAACATACTATGCAAATAATAATAAGTAGCTAAACCAAAAATAAGAAAACAAACTCAAAAAACACATACACACATGCACACACGCACACATAGTGACTGGCCACATTTTTACTGACCTTTATTTTGAAACATTATTTAACCTGTGAGTACTGCCAGAATTAAAGCTGCCAGGAAGATTAGAAAATAGCACAAAAGTGTTCTCTATCCCCACTCCCAGATCTGGTTAATCCCTTGCATGCATGTTGTGTCCCTAAATCATGTTCTTGCATGCCATTCTCTGAGTGAAAATCTAAGACTGAGGGAAGGAGAGGGAAGTCAGACAGGGGCTCGCTGGCTCTGCCTGTGGTAAGCTTTTGGAGGCAATGGGTAGAAGGTGGGCAGAGAGGAAATAGTATCTCTGTTTTGAGGGTGTGTTCTGACATTAGTTGGTACTGGGCCTTTGTTCAAATGCAATGATCAGCTCTCACATTAAACTAGAAACCTTTTCACATGCATGATCTCATTTGATCATTTAACAGTAACTGGGAAGAGACAAAGCCAGAAGTAAGCTACTCTGAACAATTGTAGAATTAGCAGAATTTCCCCCTCTAACCCAAAGAAGATGGTTTGAGCTAAATCTAGCAAACTTTGTCAGGAAATATAATCAATTTTATGAGCTTTGATATATTATAATACCACTGATAGAAAATTAAGATTTTGATTACTTAAAATTGTCCTCAATTCTACAAGCTGGAGTTTCAAAGATCAGGTTTGTGTGAAAGACAGGCAAAGGCAGCTAGCTCCTAACTGGGGAAGATCTAAGAGTCTTTTGTGGTCACCACCATTCATGTAGTAGACACTGAAAGTTTTGGAAGTGGAGGTAAGAGAACAGTGTGTGGGTATGGGACACGGGGGCTCACTCTTGCCCCTGAGAGAAGGAAAAGCTACAGAGAGAGAAACATGAGTGAGGACATAATTCAGCTGGCAGAGCACTTGCCTAGGTGCACAGGCCCCAGCTTTCACTGCTAGTGCCAGCCACATAAATGGGATGGCCACAAACACCTGTAATCCCAGCACTGAAGAAGTAGAGGCAGGAGGATCAGAAGTTCATCACTCTCCACTGCACAGTAAACTCAAGGCTAGCCTAGGCTACACAACATCCTGTATTCCCACCACCCCCTAAAAAAAGAGCAGTGGGGAGGATTGTGGGAAAGTGCTAATGACCTTGAAGTTCAGAGGAAGACAAATTCATGTTTAACATAATAAAACATGGTAACAAGACTAAGCAACAAAATGCTTAGTATATGTTAAGTATATACCTTACTTCACACTGGTGAGGATTGTTTTATCCCATTTCACAGAAAGATAATGAGTAATCTGTAAAGCCACAGAAGTAGTAAGTAAAAAAAAAATTTTTTTTAATACACATCTGGCCAAGCAGAGTTGTTCATGCCCATGACCCCAGCAATAGAGAAAGCGCTGAAACAGGAGAGTCACCATGGAGCAGAGGCCAACCTGGACTACATAATGACTTCAACATCAGCCTGGGTTACTGAGAAAGACCTTGTCCCAAAACCAACCAACCAACCAACCAACCAAACAAACAAACAAGCAAACTCAGGTCTGGCTGGCTTCAGAACCTAAATACCTGGTCATTCCACAATCTCAGTTTATATTTATACATTTATAGATAATGTAAATTCCATCATTGATAGTTAATAATGTGTTCATACCTGAATATTGATCTTTGATTCTATTAACTTCAATAAAGACTCAAAGGAAAGTTTGGTGTTGTTTATATGATACTCAAAGTCCTCCACCACTTTATAGGGGTGGAACACTTGCCTAGCAAAGGCCAGGTCATGGGTTTGGTTCCCAGCATAGGAGGAAAAGGAAGAAAGGTTAGGGGTTGAGAAAAGAGGGAAGGAATGAGGGAAGGAGGGGAAGAAGGGGGGAGGAGGAAGGGGAGGGAGCCGTAGATGAACATGTCCTGGCTCTATCTGGAGAACTCTGAGTACAGGGGTAGTCATTTCATGGGGAGAAAGCACAACACAGTTAGTATGGGGCTTGGGACCCAGGCTGCAAATAAATAAATTCAGTTTCTGTGGCTTTTTATCCTGACTCCTGTCCGTACAAAGGTGGAAGGGTAGGAGGATTGGCTATATAGACACCTGTCCTCAAGAGAGCTAGAAGCAAGGCTACCTTTGTTGTTCTATGGACCAATGTTTCAAACTTCTAGAATGAGATTTCTTCTTACATCATCCTAATTTTACACCAGTAGAACCAAAATACCTGCTTGAACCTGGGTTTTTTTTTTTTTCTCCATCAGTCACAGGAATTGTCAATTTTGTCTTGTTATCTAAAAAAATCAAGTTACTATCCAAAAAATTTTTTTAAAAAATCAGATCAGGTACTTTTGGAATGTGAGAAAATAAATGCATTAAATTCTGAACTTAAACTTTTAATAGCTTTCATCTTTGACCCATATCCATCCTCCAACTAAGCCAAGGGTAAAGAGGAGAGAGAGCCTTTGCTAATGTCTTGATTGTAGAATCAAGGCTTGACTGACAACCATGTGAAACACAGAACAGGCAGCACACACATACACTATTATGAATAAAAACAAACAGCCATATTCCATTTATCTATCATATGTCTGTCTGTCTTTCCTTAATAGCAGGGAGCAAACCCAGGCCCTCATGCATATGAGGTTAGCACTATAGCTCTGAATGACATCTCCAGCCCAATTCTTACATCTTTAAGAAATTTCCTGATTCTACCTGCCAAGTAAGCTGTCCCTCTGAATGTCTAGAAAATTTAATAAGCTTGAAAAGAAGACAACTACCATACTCTCTCTGACTGTATTGCTCTCTGTATGTGTACATACCTATATACTAATGCCTAGTAAACACGGGCTTTGAAATCACACCAATCTAAACCAAGATACTATCATTTTACAGCTGTCTTGTAGTTTCTGAGCTTGTAAATTCACGATTTAAATAGGTTTAACTGCTAAGGTTTCTGAGACTGTTAACAACGATCCTCCTAGAGTGATTCAGCATTCCTGAGAAGTGAACCTCTGCCCAACACCTGCTTTATTTTTTACCAATTTTTATCTTATCCAGCAAGATAAAAAATTATATTGGTTACTTACACACTATTTCTGATTTTTTTCAAAGACACACACTAGGCCTCTGTGATATAGTCTGGCCAAGGCCTTTGGGGGCAGCCTGAAGTCAGCCTCATCTAGCTGCCTCTGATACCCTACTCTGGGGCTGCCAGTGTTAAATCAGGAAGCACACACACATCCATGAGTGAGTGGAAGAATAGCAGAGGTGCAGCAGCTGGCTGTGACAGTGGCCACAGCACAGGACAGGAGTCTGACAGGGCAGAAACAAGCAAGGCTCCAGGCTAGAGTTGCCAGTGACTCGGTCCCAACTCTGTTCTTGTCTGGCCATCATTGCCAGTCCTTAGAACAGAAAGAGCCCCCAGTCTAAGCATTTTTCTTATAGTCAAACTGAGAAATGATTCTAATATTCAACTACACAGCAAAAGCAGGGATTGACAGTTTAAATGGCATTCAGCTTCTTCACCCGAGCTGGCGTGCAGAGCAATCTCAATCCCTTGCTCTTATCATCTCCACTCTTCAGAAAACACCAGTGAAGTTATTCAGTTCACATTAAATTGTCCCCTGTGTCAGAGACTGGCATGAACAAAACAAAGACCAAGTCGTGAGTGTGGAAGTACCACACTTGAGGGGTGGAGCCAAATTTATTTATTTTTATGTTATTAACTGAAATGTTCAGTCATTTCAAATGAAAGTTAAATACTCCCTTGTGGCAGGTGATGGTTAAGAAATAAAAAGAAATAAAAAAACTTCTTGTATCCCTCATTTCAAGCTGTAAAGAAGGGCCTTAAGACAAGCAATTTTGGGTTTGTATCTGTTATCTGAAAGAAAAAATTCAGATGCAAAGCCTGTATCTTCACTAGTGAAGAGTAAAATACTAAATATGAACATTAAAAGGAAACTTATAGGGGTAGCTCAGTGGCTGCTCTTCCAGAGGACCTGGGTTCAATTCCCAGCACCCACATGGCAGCTCCCTCCTGTCTATAACTCCAGTTCTCGAGGAACTAACATCCTCACACAGTCACACATGCAGGCAAAACAATAATGTACATAAAATCAAAATAAATCGAAAAAAAAAAAGAGCACTTGCTGTTCTTACACAAGACCAGGTTCTGTTCCCAGGACTCACGTGGTGGCTCACAACCATCTACAACACTCCAGTTTCAAGGGAGCCAATGCCCTCTTTTGAACTCTGCAGGCATCAGGTGCAAACGAGGTGCAGATACACACATGCAAGCAAAACACTCAAATACAACAAATAAAATAATAACTCTAAATAAAACAGTTTTATAAGAATTTCTATACTTCGGTCACAGAACAAGGAACCAGGGTTGAGGCTGATTCTGAGAGACACATTACAATAGTTGTATTTAATTTAACATCCACCAGAGGTTAAACCTAAACATATAACAATGAAAAATGCTATACACAAAAGTGCTCCTACACTGCTCCTTGAATTACAATGATTCAATGGAAATTGCCAGAAAAAAATATATACATATGCATGCTTTTGTGGATATATTTAATGTGGGAGAATAGCTCTTCTCAGCTGTCTGTGCTATGTTAGGACTTAAAATATTACATTCTGGCATGCTAACACCTGCTCGTGCAGTCCTGTCTTTCAATTTTCCCAGAGAATAGGAAGAAACACTTCCTGGAAGTTCTATCTACCTATAAGATCCATCTTCCAAGAGATTAATTCCCAGGAGGAAAAACTACAGTTGCAACCACATCCAAAGACCTGGTGAGACCTGGCCCAGGACACTGTTCATCTCCAGGTTCATTACCCTACCTGCGCTGACCCCACCCCCACCCCCCATCCTGTCCCTATGCATAATTCTTTCCTCTCTAACCTACCTTCTTCACCTGTCTTCCCTGGCCCTGTGAAAAAGGTTTTTACGCCTGAACCATCTGGTCCATCTTTGAGTTTTATACACACAGACACACACAGACACACAGACACACACACACACACACACATACACACACAGCAAGCCTTTGTCTCTGCCTTTTAACTGCTAGGCTAATAGGCTGCTGCCATGTCTGCCCAGCTTTCATGTGGGACAAGCCGCTGCCCAAGCATCAGTATTGTATCCTGTATGCAAGTGTCCGGCTGTTATTCTACTTCTCCATCCTGTCCTTCTTCACCAGCCTCTTTCCTTTAAAAGAGACACTCTGCTCTTAATAGTGAGAAATAGTCATGTGAAAGACTTCTGGAACATAAAATTGTCATCCAAAAAACAAAAAAAGACAAACAAAAAAATGTCCACACATGAGAAAAGGCACCGACCACTGCATCTGACCACTACTGCGTCCGACAACAACAGAGGACAAACAGCAAATTCCTTTGTTTTTACAGATTTAATTCCCAAAAGCTTTTGGAGCTTCTAAGAGTCTTTCTCCTTGCAAGAATCAGACACATGGTGTCTGATCATAATAGAGGTCTTTATTTAACAAGACCACCTACTGGATTAAAATATTAAGAACTGCAAAAGGCCAGGTTCAACCATAAGGAAACTGGCAAGGTCTCAGGGCTAAACAGTACAACCTTCTTACCCTTGAGAATATGTATTTTCATGTTTTCTGTTCTGAAAAGTAGCAAAATGTGGTAGTTTGAATAAAAATAGCCCCCATAGGTCCCCAGGGAGTGGCACTATTGCGAGGTGTGTCCCTGTTGGAGGAAGTGTGCTTCAGTGTGTCTCTTTCTGCTGCCTGCCTATCCCCATGTACACCTCTCAGCTCCCTCTCCCTCGCCTTGTCTCTCTGAACACTACCAGGCTTCCTGCCATGACAATAATGGGCTGAACCTCTGAACTGTAAGCCAGCCCCAATTAAATGCTTTCCTTTACAAGAGTTGCCATTGTCATGGGGTCTCTTCACAGCAATAGAAGCTCTAAGACAGAGTTTCTATTTACAACTTATTTCTCTCACTTATGTCTTCTAACCACGTGGAAAACATAGCAGAAGTCTATCGCCTCAGACTGTTATTACAAGTTAATAAGGTAGTACTCCCAGTCATTCCCACCTGTAGCACAGACAGACCCCAGTACCGCTGTAAAGCTCTGAGCCAAAGGGACTTGAAAGCAAAGGTACTACTGCTGGGGGCATATAATATGCCACTCCAAACTGATGGTGAGATCCAGTGTATGCCATTTTGAAATATGCTTCTTTCACATAAACTTTAAACTCAGAAGCCCTGAAAAACCATATCATTTTGGGGTTTCTAATGAACTAATTTGCATGCATTCTAACTGCCCCATAGCATGTTCAGAAGTCGAGACAGCAATATGGAAGTCAGTTCTCAGCTTCCATGTGGATCCTGGAACTCACAGGTAAGTTATCAGGCTCAGCGGCAGGTGCCTTTACCTGCCAGCCCTGAAAGACGATGCTTTTATAAGGAGAGTTTACATTTATAAAGGAAATCTTTTGTTTTTTTAAAGATTTATTTATTTATTATATGTAAATACACTGTAGCTGTCTTCAGACACTCCAGAAGAGGGCATCAGAATTTGTTACGGATGGTTGTGAGCCACCATGTGGTTGCTGGGATCTTGAACTCAGGACCTTCAGAAGAGCAGTTGGCGCTCTTAACCACTGAGCCATCTCGCCAGCCCTGGAAATCTTTTTTTGTGAGGATGGAAAGACGATCAAATCACTACAGATTTGGATTTAAAGCTGCATAGTAAATCTAACATTTGTTCTATGTACTTTGCTTTGGCTGCTCTTAGACAGACCTTTTCCTACTTCCTTCTTGTTTCTGAGAATAAAATGGTCTTTAGACCTTGTTAAGATCAGGCTGTGCCCTGCCCTGAGAGACCCCATTTTATAAGCAGCATTTGAATCAGTTCTAAACACCGGAGAGTCAGCTTTAAACAAGGCAGTCTCTGTCCTTTTCTTACTTTAATGGGGAAAAAGAAAACAAAATGACTTTAAGAGCAATTTGAATGCAACATGTTCAGAATTGTTCATCAACAGTAGAACACTTTTTTTATTTCATGAGGAAACTGTTAGCCCCTCTCAGGTAGTTTATTAAGGGAGTAAGGGAGGTTGACCGAATTATAGCTAGAAGCTGACCCAGATACAAAATTCACATTACTGTCTATCCTCCAGTGTCAGTGCCAACACCACTGTCCTTTGATAACACACAAAAGCAAGATGACATCATTTGTTGGGAGATAATGAAAACCTAGTATAAAATTACAGACCACAAGACAAGAAAGAGATCTGGGCTCTGCATCCAGTTCTGCCTCTTAATAATACTCGTGGGAGTTTAGGGGTCACTTAAACTTTTTGGAGCCTGACATTCTTCATCTATCACATTTCAAAGATGTTTTTTAGAAAGTTTTAATGATACAATAAAAGAACATGAAAATAAGGAGCCGGGCGTGGTGGCGCACGCCTTTAATCCCAGCACTCGGGAGGCAGAGGCAGGCGGATTTCTGAGTTCGAGGCCAGCCTGGTCTACAAAGCGAGTTCCAGGACAGCCAGGGCTACACAGAGAAACCCTGTCTCGAAAAACCAAAAAAAAAAAAAAAAAAAAAGAACATGAAAATATTTAAAACACCGACAAAGGTAACTATTATTCCATAATCAAATATTGACAGAAGACTCAAATGAGCACACATACAGGATAAATCACCACATACATACCCCATCTCCCAAGCTTACCTTTTGGAGAAAATGAATCCTCCAAAGAGCCCTTTTTAGTGATAACCCTCTACCTTGCTGAGACCAAACCCCACTTTTTGACAAATATTTTATCGGGATTAAAGAGATTGTTCGGCCAGTAAAAGTGCTCGATGCTCAAACATGAAGACCTTCGATCCCCAGCAGCCAAGTAAAAACTAGGTGTGTAAGCCGGGTGGTGGTCATGTAGATTTTTAATCCCAGCACTCGGGAGGCAGAGGCAGGCAGATCTCTGTGAGTTAGAGGCCAGCCTGGTCTACAGAGCAAGCTCCAGGACAGCCAGGGCTACACAGAGAAACCAAGTCTCGAAGGAAAAAAAAAAAAAGCCATGTGTGACATAAACTTCTTCTTTTTTTTTTTAAAGACTTATTTATTTATTATATGTAAGTACACTGTAGCTGTCCTCAGATACTCCAGAAGAGGGCATCAGATTTCATTACGGATGGTTGTGAGCCACCATGTGGTTGCTGGGATTTGAACTCGGGACCTTCGGAAGAGCAGTCAGCACTCTTAACCACTGAGCCATCTCACCAGCCCATGATATAAACTTCTACACACACACACACACACACACACACACACCTTAAGGAGATGGCTCAGCGGGTAAGAGCACCCGACTGCTCTTCTGAAGGTGATAAGTTCAAATCCCAGCAACCACATGGTGGCTTACAACCATCCTTAACGAGATCTGGCTCCCTCTTCTGGAGTGTCTGAGGACAGCTACAGTGTACTTAAATATAATAAAATAAAATAAATCTTTAAAAAAATGTTTCATCTTGTAAAACTATATCCTATGACAGTTTCTTGCACATGTGTGACACATTCTGCCACATGCATCCTCCCTCCCTCTCTCATCCCTCCAACCACAACCTGCCCCCCCAGTCCTTATCCCACTTTGAAATTTTGTTTTTTTAATCTTTCATCTTAAAAATAAAATGATTTTATTTCTTGATATTCCATGCCATAATTGAATATCCTTATTTTATGAGTTACTCTTGATTTGTATCTGTGAGGGAAAAGTCAGTTGAAGACCCCTTTTCTCAGCTATCGAGACACTGATTACTAAGCCATGTAGATAACTTCTCTGTTTTCTTGGATGTCTCTACAGCCACCACCTTTAATTCAAGTGCCTGTGGGGCAGTCAGGTAGGCCCGGGGTGTTATAGTTGGGCAGTTAGGGTGAAGGCAATGAAATGCTGAGGGAGGGAAAGAGCAGACATATTTAAAGGGATGACCACATTTCACTTCATCCAATTATTTATAGAATAGTGAGCTTGCTGAGGAATGAGAGGCAAGGAGATAGGGGTTTTGCAGCCTTCTGTTTCCCATGACCACTCAGGACATATGAACACCATGGCCCATGGCCGATATCATCCCTTCCAAGTTAGACAGCAGGTGCCTCTCATGCCACAGACTCCTTTGGGATGTATGAGCACCAATATGCTGACATTCTCTGATAAAACTGAGTAGCTGATGGTCTGTAACCCCCTTACAAACTGCTTGGTCAGTATCTGATAATATCCTTTGATGTAGACAGAAGGTACTCATCTTGCATAAACAAGTCCTAGGCCTTCCTGGGATTTACAAACCCAGATGAGCCTGAAGCCAGAATGGAACACACGCACCTCCACGTAAAGAAGGGGTTAAAAATGGGAAGAGGAGTTACTCCTTTAACCAGATGAGTATCTAAATGCACCCCAAACCTCTCATCTGCAGACCTCTCCAGCGAGGCCTGTCAGAAATGTTCCCACCATGCCCAGCAACTGGCCCTGCACTGCCAAGCCTGCCTGCTTCTTATGGGAACATACTCTTCTTCACTTTTCCTGGCGGATGCTAGGAACTCCAGCTTATTTGGCCTGTTACATTCTTTTAAAACCCAATACAACTCTTTTAAAAAACTTTTTCCTCTTTAAAAAACCTTTTGTTGTGGCTGGAGAGATGGCTCAACGGTTAAGAGCACTGACTGCTCTTCCGAAGGCCCTGAGTTCAAATCCCAGCAACCACATGGTGGCTCACAACCATCCGTAATGAGACCTGACACCCTCTTCTGTGGTGTCTGAAGACAGCTACGGTGTACTAATAATAAATAAATAAATAAATCTAAAAAATATAATCTTTTGTTAATGAGATTGCCAAAGGGAACTGGCAAGACTGCTCAGTAGTTAGAGCACTTGCTGCTCTTTCACTCTTGTGGGGGACCCAGGTTTGGGTCTCAGCACCCTCAGAGCAGCTGTGTGCAACACCAGTGCCAGGGGGGACACAGCACTCTCTTCTGGCTTCCACAAGCATTACACACACCTCATACATACATACATATATACATACATACATACATACATACATACATACATACTTGCACACATACAACTCCTATGACATATAAATAAATGACTGATTACTACCTGAGCCAAACTCTGTGGGGCCTCTCAGTTACAACTCTCTTCGCCATCTTACAGCTTTCCTGTACTAGCAACTCAAATTCTAAACCATTTATCACTTAAAAGCTAAAGTTACTCATGGGGGCTCACACCTATGAATGCAGTAGTTGGAAGGTAGATGCCAAAAGATCAGGAGTAAAAGGCCAGCTTCTGTCACATAGTAAGTTTGAAGTCAGAGTGGATTATATAAGACCCTGTCCAAAAAAGCAAACACTCCAAAATTCAAAATAAAAGTTATTGTCTCTTTTTAGGCAATGCTTATTACACCAAGCTGTGTCACGAATGCCTGTGTGGCCTGTGGCTAGGCCACCCTCACTCAGGCTTCTGTTCATTTACCAAGCAGGGCAGAGTTGCAAAGCTGACGCAGTTTGCTGTCCACACAGGAGGAACATAGGGAAAGTAGATTTTTTGGGTTGCATAGAGTTTAGGGCTGCTATAACAAAATACTGTGCACCTGGTAATGTATATAAAAGAAACTTAGTTCTTGCGGCCCTTCAAACTAGCAAGTCTGATGCTGATACTGAGGGCACTCACCTCTGGCACCATCACATGGCACAAGTGCAAAGTCAAGAACACTTCTGCAAAGGCAGAGGGAACTCAAATCTTTTATAATGGGGGCTAATCCCTTCCAGAGAATAGACCTTCATGATCTGAAACATCCTCACGTAAAAAACAAACAAACAAACAAACAAACCGATTCCAATCCATGGTCTGGCCCTGCATACACATTCAAGCCATAGCAGATGGGCAGGCCATGACGCGTCTGCTATCTCTAAGAGCAGACACTGAAGCTGCCTTGAGAACTGGTAGAGTTGATGGCCACTTACAAGCAGCAAATGTAGAAGGCTAGTTGGTGATAATAGGATTACACTGAATACTTACCAAACTGGCATGCACCCTGATCTAAGAAAGCTGCCTTGGTTCGAAGTGGGGTCCCTGATTGTTTCCCTTCTAAGGGAGTTTGTGGATTTTGTTGTTGTTGTTGTTGTTGTTGTTGTTTGTTTTAAAATATACTCTCATTAGAGCCGGAAAAGTATCTGTGCAGCATGCTTGGGCCTGTGTTTGATTCCTAGTATAAGAAAAGAGTAAACCGGGCATGGTGGCGCATGCCTTTAATCCCAGCACTGGGGAGGCTGAGGCAGGTGGATTTCTGAGTTCGAGGCCAGCCTGGTCTACAAAGTGAGTTCCAGGACAGCCAGAGCTATACAGAGAAACCCTGTCTCGAAAAACCAAAAAAAAAAAAAAAAAAAAAAAAAAGAAAAGAGTAAATAGCCGGGCAGTGGTGGAACACGCCTTTAATCCCAGCACTTGGGAGGCAGAGGCAGGTGAATTTCTGAGTTTCAGGCCAGCCTGGTCTACAGAGTGAGTTCCAGGACAGCCAGGGCTACACAGAGAAACCCTGTCTTGAAAAACCAAAACCAAAAAAAAGAAAAAAAAAGAAAAAAGAAAACACCCCTAGATTAGATTGTTGGTTTATATGCAGGAATATCTCTTTATTCAAAAGTTAAAACTATAAACAATCAGTATCTCAACAAGGTTTGGCTCCTAGGTGTACTGTCTATTCCAGGAATGCTTATGAAGAAGTTGTTATTTCCAGTGAGGGCACTGGGTGATAATAAACAGTGTGTGGTGTTTTTGTGAAACCTAAACGATTCTGAAGCACCCATAAAAATGTTTAGCTGGGCACAAAACACAGAATTTCATTTAGAAAATTTCAAGCTGTGCACAGCAGCAGTATCATAGCCAATGAAGTTCACCCAAGTGCAGTTACTGCTAATTGAAAAGGGGTGTGACTACAGTATAATAAACCCATGGTTCTATTAAAAACACTGGACTGCAAAGATCTAGAAAGAAAACTGACACACTGGTCATAAATCATTCCCACCTTTGCCTTTTACTCCGTGTGAAGCTCATCTCTCATTTCTAAAAGACCACAACTGCTTCTGTAAATTGGGGCAATGGCGTTTGCCTCACCACTTCAGAGGCAATTTGGGAATTATGAAACAATATTCTCAAAGGTCTTTGAAAGGCACACATAAAAGGTCTAAAATATCACTGAGCAGCACAATTATTCTGACACCAGTTTTCCTACTCAGAATTTTTTAAAGTTTATGCTTAGAAAAAGCAACCAACAGAAACAAAAAATTAAAATATAAATCAGCTTATCTATACTAGATATGGGCCAATTAGTCTGTGAGATGAGATGCTATCAAACAATGGTTCCCAGGTGAGCAACAGGAAACCACTACAAAGGGTCTCAAGATGACATAATATCACCAGATTATTCAAAAATCAAATATACCCTTCTGTTGTATTCTGTTTTCTTTGGAGGTAAAGTCTGAAGTTTGCAGTCATCTTTCTCCCTCAGATTCCTAAGTGCCAGGATTATAGGTGCAGGTGTAAGCCACCATGCCTGGCAAACGAGCCTCTTTGGGGAGGATGATGTGGTGGTTGAGACAGGGTCTTTCTATGTAGCCCTGGCTGTCCTGAAACTCACTATGTAGACCAGGCTGGCCTCAAACTCAGGAAGGAAGACCTGCCTGCCTCTGCCGCTCAAGAGCTGATATTAAAGGTGAGGACCACCTCAGCCAGCCGGAAGAGCCTTTTTGTCACAGGTTAAAGAAAGAAAGAAAGAAAGAAAGAAAGAAAGAAAGAAAGAAAGAAAGAAAGAAAGAAAGAAAGAAAGAAAGAAAGAAAGAAAAGGAAAGGAAAAAAGGAACAACGTTTTTCAATTATTTTTATTTTATGTGTGTGAGTACTCTGCCTGTGTGTATGGCTATACATCACTTGCATGGCCTGGTGCCTATAAAGACTATTAGAGAGCTTTATATCCCCTGGGATTGAAATAATAGATGGTTATGGCCAGGTGTGGTGGCGCACGCCTTTAATCCCAGCACTTGGGAGGCAGAGACAGGCGGATTTCTGAGTTCGAGGCCAGCCTGGTCTACAAAGTGAGTTCCAGGTCAGCCAGGGCTACACAGAGAAACCCTGTCTCAAAAAACAAAAAAACAAACAAAAAAAAAAAACCAAAAAAAAAAAAAAAAAAAAAAAAAAAAAAAAAAAAACCAAAAAAAAAAAAAAAAAATAGATGGTTATGACTCACCGTGTGGGTGCTGGGAACTGAATCCAGACCGGCTTGAAGAGCAACCACTGCTCTTAACTGTGTAGCCATCTCTCCAGCCCCTGAATATTTTAAAATTGAAGCCTTCTACTTTCCCAACTAACACAATGGGAATATAGTTATCAAGGTAAAAAACAAAAAACTATGAGCCAAAGTTTTATTTATGTTTAAAGTTATATTTATTTATTTTTATTGTATGAATTATATATTTATTTTTATTATATGAACGATTCTCCTGCATGTATGTCTGTTTACCACATGTGAACTTGGTCCCTGTGGAGGTCAGAAGAGGGCATCAGATCCCCTGGAATAGGAGGTACAGGCAGGCATAAAGCCACTACTTGGGCACTGGGAACTGAACCTGGATCCTCTGCAAGAGAAGCCAGCACCTCTGAATATCCCTCCAGCCTCAGAAGCCAAAGTTTTAAAATTTGCTATACTCAGAAGAAAATAGAAAGACACTATCAATTTTTTAAAAAACCAATACACTTGAGTAACTAATCAGACTGTGCCATGTGATGGCTCTGTGAAAAACAAGTCCTCCTCTTCCACCTGGGAATACTGCCTGCTACAGTCCTGCCTCGGTCCCCCCCTCCCAGAGGCTACCGCCTTTAAAAGCTATGGAGCAAAACTTCTGTTTAAAACATTCATTTACTATGTTCTTGCCAAAGAAGTTCAAAGCTATGTTCTACTCCATAGGAGATGGAGCAAAGAGATTAAGTTAAATGACTGTCCTGATTTTTTGTATGCAGAGGCCATGGAGGACTGCTGCTGGCTGGCTTGCTCCCTCAGGTTTGCTCAGCTAGCCGTTTTATACAGCCCACGCTCCACCTGCAGGGATGATACCTCTCACAGTGGGGTGAGTCCTCCTACATTAATTAGCAATCCAGAAACTGCACCACAGACATGCCTATGGGCTAATCTGATGCAAGCACTTCTTCAAAGTAGGTTAAATTATCCAAAAATAAGACATCAGTAAGAACACTGGTTTAGATAGAGAGACAGTAGGCAAGAGAGAGACAGAGACAGACAGAGAGAGACAGAGACAGACTATGTAGATTAGAAATTGGCAGCAGGACTGGGGAGGTGGCCCAATGGTTGGGAGCACTGGCTGCACATCCAAAGGACCCAGGTTGATCTCCAGCACCCACATGGGGGTGCATAGCTGTCTGTAATTCCAGTCTCAGGGGATCTGATATCCTCTTCTGGTCTCTGAGTGTGTACCATGCAGATACATATACAGGTAAAATACCCATATGCACATACACACACGTGGGACAATGGACTATGCACAGACAGCCTGGTCTCCAGCTGAGGTCTTGAACCCCGGTGGAACACAGTGGGTGGTAATTTCCACCTACATGGGACACAAGGCATCGATCCTGTCTCCTGGACCCCTGGCTCCAGGAGCCCTGGCTCCAGTCGAAGTTACTATCCCCACAGCCCCCCCCCCCCCCCCCCCCCCCAGGAAAGGTGTGTGGCTAGCAGTCACTTAGACAATGTCCCAAGCTTCTGGCATTCTGGCTAGACTCCTCCCCACAGTTACCTAGCAACTGCAAGATAGCCAAGCCCACTATAAGAGGGGCTGCTTGGCCCCACCTTGCTCTTTCTAAGCTTTTACCTCTCTTACTCTCTAGCTTTCCTTCTCTTTCTCTTCCCCCCTCCTCTTTCTACACGGCCACGGATGGCCTCTCTCTCTCTCTCTCTCTCTCTCTCTCTCTCTCTCTCTCTCTCTCTCTCTCTCTCTCTCTCTCTCTCTCTCTCTCTCTCTCTCTCTCTCTCTCTCTCTCTCTCTCTCTCTCTCTCTCTCTCTCTCTTCTCTCCTTTCTCCCTGCCTTTCTACAATAAAGCTCTAAAACCATAGTCTGTCTCTGATCATAAAGGCCTGCTGTGCTTGAATGATGGGATAGGCTTTCTCCTGATGAGCCACCAGAAGGCCTTCCTATGCTGCAGCCACAGACTAGACTAAGGACTCTCACCTGCGTAGGAACGACCCAGCGAACTTCTCCCCATGCCCTCTTCCCTTATCTCTGAGCCAAGTGCCGCCCCTGGGCCCCTATTCTGCCGCATACCGGAGGCTGAGAACCTGGTACCTGGGGCTGCCCCTTGTCTACCACCCGCTGTGTGGGGTCAGTGGCCTAACACAGCCAGGTGCCCACCAGGGCTGCATGGAAAGCGGTCAGCAGTCCTCCCGCATCTGCCCACCCAGAGCACAGGAACTCTGGCAGGACGCAGGTTTCATCCCATTCCTCTTTTCCCCTATACCCACGGCCCGCGCGCGCGCGCGCGCACACACACTTTAAAAGGAGGAAAATATAATAGAGGAAGAGGGGGAGATGGAAGAGGAGGTGAAGAAAGAGGAGAGAGAGGAGAATGAATAAGAGGGGTGGAGGAGATGAAGAAGGAAGAGGCAGAAAGGATGTCCTTTGCTATTAAAAAAAGAAAAGAAAGAAATTGGCAGCAAACTTCAACCCTTGGATCAAAGCTGGCTTGCAGCTGTTTTCTTTATCAAAGTTTGATTGGAATATAGTCAGGCACATTCATTTTTCTATCATCTATGACTGCTTTCATGCTACATGGTAGAGATAGTATGGCACACTGAGCTTAAATTATTTAATCTACAGTTCTTTATAGAAAATCTGTTATTCTCACACACACACACAAACCTGTGTCTCACTTTTCCATATCATAGAAAAATAAAAACCTCAGTATAGGATTGGAGAAATGGCTCAGTGTTTTAGAGAATTGACTACTCTTACAGAGGACCTGGGTTCTATTTCCAGGATCCATGAGGCAACTCACAACCACCCAGGGGACTTAACAGCCTTTCTGGCTTCCACAGGCACCGGGCATACACATATACACACATGCAGGCAAAACACCTGTATTCATAAAAACTTAAAAGCAAAACCAAAATAGCATCACATTTTTTAAAAGTATATACGCTTTTAGAATTTGTTCTTTTGTGCAGGGAATCCTATATCCAATTTTCAACTCTCATCCTGGTGACAACTTGTATTAAAGTGATGAAAACATTAACTTTGAGATCCAATGATAACTATGATTGTCTGTCTGTCTCTCTCCCCCCTCGACCCCACCACCACAAAAGGGGAAGTAGAACAATGGGATGGTGCATCAGATAAGGCACGTGCTGACTGATAACCTGAATCCAAGCTTTGAGATCTCCATAGTAGAAGGGAAAAAATTGACTCCTGCAAGTTGTCCTTTGATCTCCACATGTGCACGTGGCATTTACCCCACCCCCACAAAATATAAATAAATAAATAAATAAGAATACAAGAGCAATGATGTTCTGATTATTACTACATACAAATAAATTTCAATTAGGCTACAAATTCAGTGTTAATGCAAAGGACAATCCAAAGGGAGGGGGACTTAAAAGAGTAAGTAGGATGTTTTTAGAGGGGCTCTATCATACGAAACCAAGGAAACCTAAGAAGACCAAGGAAATGCATAAGAAGACTGACACGTTAAATACACAAAATTTAAAATACTGAAGAAAAATAGCATCATTAACAAAGTCTAAATGGTAATCCCTAGGTAATCCCAATAAATTTTCTCTAACAAAAAGCTGTAAGTTGATGAAAACTTCTAAGCAATTCAATAGAAGGTAACAGGCACAAGATGTCAGCATAGGTAACTGATAAGAGTCCATGTCAACAGATGCTGCACATATGACAACACACCCACTAATAGACCAAAGAATACAGAGCAAAATAATCCTAAGAATCGGTTTTAAGACTAGGCTGAGAGAAATGGAAGGCTGTTAGTCTTCAGGGATGGCAAGGATGTAGGCAACGGAACAGGATGCACTGTGGATAGAGGGGGAGTGACTACAGCCTTCTGAACAACAGCCCAGTAATGACTAATTAAAATAAAAATATGGGATAGAGTGCATATTCTGTATAAGGAAGACCCTAATTCACACTGCAAAGCCAGAAATAAAATATGCAAACTCAGCTGGGTGGGGGTGGCACATGCCTTTAACCCCAGCTCTAGAGAGGCAGAGGTAGGTGGATCTCTGTGAATTCAAGGCCAGCCTGGTTTACAGAGTGAGTTCCAGGACAGCCAGGGCAACATAGAGAAACCCTGTCTTGAAAAACAAAACAGAACAAAACAAAACAAAACAAAACAGCATACTGTGCAATAAACTCTTGCTTTGGGGACTAATGAGAACAGAGCACAGGTATCCAGGATATACAAACAGGAACGCAATATTTTTCTGTGTTGTTTGCAGTAGTGCAATCCAAGAAGAAACATGTTAAATGTATTAATGAGACAACAGCTGACTATGTGAACAACATATATCATTTGGCTGCTGGAAAGATTAGTCATGTCTGCATCTAACGAGAGGTGGTGCTGCCCTAGTATAGTGCAGTGGCAAAGCCACAGACACCAACAATACATAAAATGTTTCTGAAGACACCCAACCAGACTACCAAACCTTGTGCATTTTTATCTGCAAGGAAAATGGTAGGAAAAAATAATATCACTGGTAAGACTTGGAAATCTTATTAATGTTTCATATGTTTTTGTAATTTCTTCTCTTTTAAAAAAATAAAGCATGAGGGGTTTTTTTTGGTAAATTTTGAAGAGCAGCCTAATAAATAATATTTACTTAAGATGGGAGCTCTTCAACTCATTTGGTGGCTGTGTGTAAAGAGGACGGCAATAATAAACCACCATTCCTACTGGAAGTCACCACTTATCCATTTTTGCTAATTTCTCATCCCACAACTCATCTCAGACACCAGTGAACAAATATTAAATGTGCAGGTAATCATCAGAGTCCAGTCATCATCAGAGGCCTAAGGCAGGCCGGCCCCTGCTACTTTCCATCCTGGCATTTTTGGTGGGTTTACCTGTTTTGGTGCTAGAGACTGAACCAAGACCCTATTCATGATAAACGTGTACCGCAGGGGCTGGTGAGATGGCTCAGCAGGTAAGAGTACCCGACTGCTCTTCCGAAGGTGCTGAGTTCAAATCCCAGCAACCACATGGTGGCTTACAACCACCCGTAATGAGATCTGACGCCCTCCTCTGGTACGTCTGAAGTCAGCTATAGTGTACTTATGAAGAATAATAATAAAATGAATCCTTGGACCGGAGAGAGCAGGGACTGAGCAAGCGGGACTGACCAGAGCGAGCGGGGCAGACCAGAGCGAGCATGGTTGACCGGTTGACCGGATTGAGGAAAAAAAAACAAACAAAACAAACAAACAAACAAAAAAGTGCACCGCCAGAGCTACTGTCCCAGTTTCTTGTGCTACTGCTGTGATAAACTATCCTCACAAACACACTTAAGGGTAAAAGGGTTTATTTCTGGTCACAGTTCAAAGGCACTAAGTCTGTGATGGTCTGAATGAAAATGGCCCCTATATATTCAGCAAGAGGTATTACTGGAGGTGTGACCTTGTGAAGTGGGTGTCCTTGCTAGAGGAAGTGTGTCACTGGAGGACAGGCTTTGAGGAGTCAGAAGCTCAAGCCAGGCCTAATGGCACACGGTCTCTTCCTGCTGCCAGCTACCTCTCCAGTACCATGTCTGCCTATATTCACCTTCTAATAATGGACTAAACTTCTGAACTGTAAGCTGGCCACAATGGATTGTTTCCTTATAGAGTTGCTGTGGTTTCATTCACTGTGGACCTATGATAGAAACCCTTGGCTATTTTATCTTCACGATTTGAGGCAGTAATTACAATCAGTAATTTCAGTAAGGTTAACTAGGGAATAAAAGATCTGCACTCCAAAAAGAAAAAAGCAAAGCAGAAACCCTAGCTAAGACCGCAGTTGGTACCAGTAACTGGGGTATTATTGAAAGGCCTGACTGTGGTTCTACATGTTTCTTTGGGGGTTTCCAGGAGCTTCTGCACACTAAGCAGAGAAGGATGGAGCAGAGAAGGATGGAGCAGAGAAGGATGGAGCAGAGAAGGATGGAGTAGAGTCAAAGTTCTGAAATCCAAGTCTTCCCTTGGGGTGTCCAGATCCCAATGTACATGGGGTGGAAAAGGATGAAAATGAAGTGGGGGTTTAGCAGGATCCAGGGTCTGCAGTGAATATGGGGGTGGGGGTGGGAGAAAGATGTCTCCTCCAAAGACTTCAGTGTTACAGTTCTCTTAGAGAACTGTCCACAAAACAGCTTGCCTTGTTTATTTGATTTGAACAAGGACTATATAAAACTTGAAAATTAGGAAGGGTGAAGTTTCATTGGCTGAGGTTTAAGGTTCTGGGGATACTTCATGGACAGGTGTTCCAGGAAATTGAACTTGTAATCCCACCAAGTGACATTCCTCAGGTAAAGTATGGGATTGGGTTCCCTAGATAAAGTAGAGAAGAGGAAGCCCTGCTAGGAAGGGAGTCCTCCCTTTGACACGGAGCTCAGAGGAGCTGTGCAGACATGGTAGATAGACTCCCACCTTAAGTAGCAGGGTTTCCCAGCACCTGCTCATATCTTTGTTTGGAGGATTGGGCAAGCAGTGAAATGCTTTTAGTGGGGCTTAATGGGCTATCCTAGTAGAAGCATGGGAGACAGTGGTGCTGAGGGAGATTTAAACTGTGGAAGCCCAGCTGTAGAGACCATTCTTGTGATATTTCGGTGAAGACTGAGGTTGCTTTCTGCTCTTGTCCAAAAATATGCCTGAGGCTAAATTGAAGAGGTTTGGATTAGCAGCTTTGGCAGAGGACATTTTCTAACAACCTAGCATTGACTATGTTGTATGACTATTAGTGCCCAGTCTTTTACAGAGCTATACTGAAAAGGAACAAGTTGAGAAAGAAAAAAATAAGAAATATACAGTTGAAGGAAAAAAGGAGAAGCAGGAAATATAAAAAGAAAAGCCTGATGCTGAGTGGAAAAAGACTTCACCCAGCCAAGCTTCCTACTTGTGAAAGGAATTAAAGCCAGTTGTGGTGGCACACACCTTGAATGGCAGCACTCAGGAGACAGAGGCAGCAGATTTCAGAGTTTACAGCTAGCCTAGTTTTACAGAGCCAGTTCCAGGATAGCCAAGTTTAGGCAGTGAAGGGAACCAGGGAAAATATAAGGATGGTAAAAATGTATGTCGAGCAGTGGTGGCACACGCCTTTAATCCCAGCACTTGGGAGGCAGAAGCAGGCGGATTTCTGAGTTCGAGGTCAGCCTGGTCTACAGAGTGAGTTCCAGGACAGCCAGGGCTACACAGAGAAACCCTGTCTCGAAAAACCAAACCAAACCATTGTATCTGAACAAGGGGGCTATGTTTCAGCCCCAGCAGGCAGCAAAACTAGGCAGCTCTGGCCATGTGGTTCTGAATTTAGAGTCAAGGATACAAGAAAGGGGCTATGGAATCTCCCTCGGCAGCTAAAGAAAGCCCCTGAAGACGGGGATGTGTTAGGGGTGTCCCTGCATGAAGAAGCTCTAGAGAGGTCCTTTCGTGAAGCCATAAAGGTGAAGCCTGGATTGCCTTGGAGACTCCAAGACATTGGAGATGCCAGAGTCATGGAATACCTGCCAAGAAAAGGAAGTGGAGACCAGCTCAAGAGAGAAGTTTGTTGGAATCAACAAAGCTGAAAGGTGGAGGTCAGAAGTGTTTGACATGTGACATGTGACATGGGATGCAGGGTTTGACTTCTTTCTAGCTGGTTTCAGTCTTGCTTTGTCCAACTTTGCTTTTCCTCACTATGCTCCCTCTCCACCCTTTAAAACAGTAACATATATCCTGTGCCATTGTATGTCAAAAGTATGTAATTTGCTTTTTCATTTTGACTTTACAGGTGACTGCATGAGTGTCAGAAGAGACTTTGAACTTTGAACTTTTAAGCAGTGCAGACACTATGACAGACTATAAGGACTTTTGAAGTTGGACTGAATGCATTTCTGCATTATAATATGGCTACAAGCCTATGGGGGTCAGGTAGTGTGGAATGTGAATTTAAATGAAAATGACTCCATAGGCTCCTAGGGACTGACACTGTTAGGAGGTGTGTTCTTGTTGGAGTAGGCATGGCCTTGTTGGAGTAAGTGTGTCATTGGGGGATGGAGTTTGAAGTTTCAGAAGCTGAAGCCAGACATGATGGCTCACTCTACCTATGGAGCCAAATACAGAACCTCTCAGGTATTTCTCCAGCACCGTGTCTGCCTGCATGCCACCATGTTCCCACCATGACCATAAAATGGACTAAACCTCTAAACTGTAAGCCAGTCCCAATTAAATATTTGCCTTTATAAGAGTTACCTGGTCACGGTGTCCTTTCATAGCAATATAAACCTTAATTAAAACAGTGTCCATGAGAGCAGGGAAGTTATCCCAATATACCTTCCTATTGTATTAAATACCATGACCAAAAATAACTTGAAGAAAAGGAAAGGATTTATTTCAGCTTATACTTGCAGGTCACCATCCATCACCAAGGGAGGTCAAAGCAGGAACTGAAAGTAGGTGCTTGAATGACAAGCCAAGAGGAACACACTGCTTATTGGTTTGCTCCCTCTGGCTTGCATTCAGCCAGTTTTCTTATATAACACAAGGGGCCCCAGGGTGGGACCACCCACAGGAGCTGGGGGCATTTACTAACATCAACTAGCAATTAAGAAAATGCTTTGGGCTAGAGAGATGGCTCAGTGGTCAAGAGCACTGACTGTTCTTCCAGAGGTTCTGAATTCAATTCCCAGCAACCACATGGTGGCTCACAACCATCTGTAATGGTATCTGATGCCCTCCTCTGGTGTATCTGAAGACAGCTACAGTGTGCTCATATAAATAAAATTAAATAAAAATCTGAAGGAAGGAAGGAAGGAAGGAAGGAAGGAAGGAAGGAAGGAAGGAAGGAAGGAAGGAAAGAAAGAAAGGGAAAAGAGAAGAGAGAGAGAAAAGAAAATGCTTCACAGACATGCCCCTAAGACAATTTGATAGATGCAACTCTCCAATCAAGGTTCCTTTTTCCATGGAATGGTAAGTTGGCAACCAAGAGTAAGAAGCCAAGGTGGGCAGAAGCAAAGCAACAGGCACATCACATAGGCAATGAACAGAGAGCAATGCCTGCTGCCCAGCTGGTCTCTCCAGGACTCTAGCCAGGGGCTGGTGTGACCCAGAATGAGTGGGTCTTCCCATCTTAATTAACTATATCAAGATAATCCCTGAGGCCTATCTCCCAAGAGATTCTTGATTCTGCCAAGACAACAATTAACACTAGCCTTCTGAATGCTTAACCTAGCATCCTTGTTGGACATTCTTTGGAAGTATATTATTACTATTTAAAGATTCATTATTCAATTAACACATTAAAAACATTTGTAGAATGATTCCTTCAAACGGTGTTTCAATTAAATACATTGTTTTGCTATAATGCATCCATGGAGAAAAAAAGATATTGTTTATGTATTAAATCTGATCTTAGTTGCTTAGTTACTGTTAGATCCAATGTATCCCAAAATGGCAGTGCTGCTGGCAATGCCCTGGTGACTGCCGTACTCTGCTCAGGCTGTACTGCAGCTGGGTAGACAGACAGAAGGATTGCTAGTGGATAAACAAAACCTAAACCCAGAATTCCTCAAAAATCTTGTGAGGTGGGTTTCTGTTTGTCAGGAAAAGCCATTACTTTCCTTATCATCCAGCAAACAAGCCTATAACAGAGCAAAGTCCCCATGCTGGTTCCCAGGCTCTTCTGGTTCATAGCCCCTCCCCCACCTGTCCTCCTCAATGTTGCCTTAAAATTATCACCTTAAAACTGGCAAGGTTTCCCCTGCTTTTTTGCTCTTTTCTGCCCCTGAGAAATAGCCTGGCAATTTGAAGCTCCAATAAACCTTTCTTCTACCTACAGAGAGAGTGGCCTAGTGTGGTAGTCTCACTGTGCCCTTGCTGACAAATTTGAAACTCCAGGTAAAGCTAGTAAGCTATGAGAACAAACAGCAAGTATAAACATTCTTTAAATGTATTGTTGATTCTTTTGCTAATTTGAATATTTTCTTATTCGCTGACATTTTACAAGGACAATGAAAACTAGGTGTGGTAGTGTGCTTGTACCAAGGCAGGAGGACTGACTGAACCTAGGAGTTCAAAACTAGTCATGGGTGTGGTGGTGCCTGCCTTTAATCACAGCACTCAGGCAGATCCCTCCGTGGGAGTTCAAAGCTAGCCTGGTCTACATAGCAAGCTCTTGACCAACAGGGGCTACAAAATGGGACCCTTTTTCAAAACATACAAAATGACAACAGAAAGACAAAACCAAATGTCTTTTAGTCCTGGTCTTACAGAGCATTGAAGTGACTCTTCATTCATGCCTGTGATAGTTGTGCACATAACAAGCAGACATAAATGAAAAAAATGGCTAAATACCCATAGCCTTGGCAGAAACTGTATTACTTCTCTGTCACTGCCAGCTCTAGCTCCTTCTCACTGCTTAGCAATTCCCAGAGTTTGAGCTTCATGAAGCCTGTGACCTTCTCCTGAGATTTTTGATTTTGTCATAAAAGAACTGCCATTAAGCAAGAGAAAATAAAATAGGACCTTTGATTAAATGTTGCCAGTTATGACTAGAGAATTACTGTTCTTCAATGAGAGAAAGAATCTCATGTTTCAATAGAGTATCTCAAGCACTTGATGTACCATATACTGTAAGTTTTCATTCTTCTTCTATGGTCCCTTGGCTATGCTGTTTCTGAGCTGTAGGAAGGGGAACACCTGAACCATTTCCTGATGCACAGCTTATCTTCACGTGAATTATAGGACACTGGTAGGCACCCGAGCAGAGCACACAGAGTGACAGCCATATCTACAGAAGGAGACAGATCTGAAGTGATAACTATTTATAGTTCCTAGGAAAGTAATTCTTAAGACTTTTACATTTTATGTGTATCAGTGGTTTTTCTGAATGAATATATCCACACCATGTTTGTGTTTGGTGCCTGCAGTAGAAAGAAGAGGTCTTGAATCCCAGGGAACTGTTGTCACAGAGTATTGTGAACCAGCATGTGGGTGTCAGGAACCAAACTTGAGTCCCCTCCAAGAGCAGCCAGTGCCCTTAGCCACCAAGTCAGCTCTCCTGCCATGGAAAGCAGAATTACTTGGGGTGCTTTCTTAAGGTCTTTTGGAAAGATTATATCCTGTCCGAAGTGTCACACTTTAATGGCAACAATGGAAGAAAATACACAAGAGCTGAGATTATTGTATAGCAGCTTCCTGGATCCCTTCCATCTAAGTGTAAGCAAAGGCTTGGTGAGACCACTCATGCGGAACATCAGCAATAAATAGAAGAAAGTGGAAAATTCCACTGGGATCCACTGCCGAGGAGTCTTTGGGGAGGCAGAGAGGATCGATCAGATCGATTGGTCAGCAGGACGGGGGTTGGGGCTGATGGAGGCTGTTGGATCGACCATTGGGGAGTGGGGAAGGAGGAGTGGGGGGGGGGGACTAAGGGTGGTTCCTGGTAAACACTCAGAAAGCCCAGAAACCTCTAGATTCCTGAGGAATGCTGAATTTTAGACTTCTGTTTAGGACATTGTCCCTAGCACTGCAGTTGGGGGACCTATTTTGGATCTAACACTAGGAGGAGGTTAAATAATACAAAGAAGCTCTTTAAGAAGAAATAGCTCATGGGAAGAAGGCTCAGCGGTTAAGAGCACTGACTGCTCTTCCAGAGGTCCTGAGTTCAATTCTCAGCACCCACATGGTGGCTCACAATCATCTGTAATGGGATCCAGCGTCACCTTCTGGTGTGTCTGAAGACAGCTACAGCGTACTCAAATAAATCTTCTCAAAAGAATCAGAGACAAACTCAGTCCGAGCAAAGACCAGCCATGTAGCCAGGAAGAAACAGAGCCCAGCCAAATCACATACAAGAAAAAAAAGAGCAACAGTGCTGCTAGGCGTATACCAACTGAGCCACATGGAAAGAACACTCTAGAGCTTGTTGGGCTTCTACAGGCAGTGCAGTGTGCTCAAGCTTCCAGCTTTCATGAGCAGTCACGAAGGCAGGGGTGGGTTTTAGTGATACAGCTGCCTTGAGTCATTTCTCCTCCTATAAGTAACTCTTTACCTATATTTCTGTAGTAATTGCAATAAAATTCATTAGTTTGCCAAGTTCAACTTGGATGGTATTCATGTTCCATGATGCCTTGGTCCACTAGGAGCTCCCCACCTGGGGTGAGTAGACATATTGGTTCACATCTCCCCCAGGAAAATCTGTCACACAAGTAAAAAAATCTATGCAACTGTTTAACCTGTTGGAACAGGGCTGGAGACATGGTTGAGTTTATAGAGTGTTTACCTAGAGTTTCAGCACCGCACACACCTTGTGAGTAGTTCACGTCTATAATCCCCAGACTTTAGGGATGTAAAGAAGAGAATCAGGAGTTCAAGTTCATAATCCTTGGCTACATGGGAGTCTGAGACTGACCTGAGCCCATGAGACCCCATTTCCTACATTAAAACAAAGTGTGAAGCTGGGCAGTGGTGGCGCACACCTTTAATCCCAGCACTTGGGAGGCAGAGGCAGGCAGATTTCTGAGTTCCAGGACAGCCAGAGCTACACAAAAAAACCCTGTCTCAAAAAAAAAAAAAAGTGTGTGTGTGTGTGTGTGTGTGTGTGTGTGTGTGTGTGTGTGTGTGTGTATGGGGAAACTTAAGCATTCTGGCTAAACTCCACCCCCACAGTTACCTGGCAACAACCAGGTAGGCCTGACCCCCTGTAAAAGGGGCTTCTGCCCCCTCCTCCCTCTCTTGTTCCTTTCTTGCTCTCTGGGGCTCTTGCTCCTTAGTTCTTCCCTTTGCGCCCCCTCTTTCTCCACGTGCTCACTGCTGGCCTCTACTTCTCTACTGTCTCTCTCTCTGCTTTTCTCTGCCTCTACTACCCTCTTAACTACCCTCCCCATGTCCTGAATAAACTCTATTCTATACTACACTATACCGTTGTGTGTCTGGTCCCTCAGGGGAAGGGATGCCTTGGCATGGGCCCACTGAGACATCCTCTTCCCCACACCCCCACAGAACATATTCTCTCTCTTTATCTTTTTATAAACACATCAGGAAACAAAGCATAAAATGTTGGAACAAGTTCCTCCTATTGGTAAGGCAATTTTGATGCCTTACCACTGACAGTAGTAAGTCATTCTTGCCCAAAGCAAGAAATTTCACTTGGGATTCTAAAGTCAATTTGTTCTTACTGATTGTGCCTTTTCCTATAGTAAGATTGAGGCTTATAGATCCTTGTTAAACTTTGAAAAATTGCAATCAACCCTTGAAGACAAAAAACAAAAAACAAAACAACAACAGAACCTGTGGAGCGGCCTGGGAAGTAAGAAGCCCTGCGGCAACCCACAGTGCTAAACTTGGCTGAGGCTCCCCAGAGACGTGGCCCCTCTTCCTGTTTGCTTTGGGCTGGCTCCTTTGTCCTCTTCTAACAAAATTCAGACGTAGATTTACCACAGATGAGGAAAATATTTAGCTAACAAACAAGCATTTGAGCTATCAATTTAAAGGTTGTACGAAGAATGTTGACTTTTATCTCAAAGTCAAATCCCTGAAGTCTGTTCCATACTCACCCTGATGAAGAAAACACCCACTGAGGCCCTGACAGAGCAGCACCCTTGCTAGGGACCCTGCGTGTGATGGTCTACCTTGATTGACAACTGCACTGGAAACAAAACTCTGGGCATGACTGTGGGGCACTTTCTAGGTTCCGTACATTGAGGTGGGAAGATCCACCCTAAGTGTGGCCAGTACCATGGTGAGCAGGAGGAGCAGGCTACTATAAAAAGTGAGCTGACAATGTGTGCTGGCAAGTTTTATGTTAGCTTTACACAGCTAGAGTCATTTGAGAGAGGAACTCTCAATTAAAAAAAAAATGTTCCCAAAGACTGGCCTGTGGACAAGTTCTGTAGGACATTTTTTTACTTCGTGATTGATGGAGAGGGCAGAGCCCATTGTGAGTGGAGCCACTCCAGGGCTCCTGGCCTGGGTGGGATACTACAAAAAAGCAGGCTGAGGAAGCCTTGGGGAGCAAGCCAGGCAGCCGCAGTGCCCGGGACTTTTGTTTAGGTTCTTGCTGCCTTGACTTTCCAACCTGACTTCCTTCATGATGGGACTATGATCAGAACATGAGAAATGAAATAAACCTTTGCTCCCCAAGCTGCTTTATCACAGCACCAGAAGCCCAACAGACGGTGAGTGTGCCCTGCTTTCTGCTTCCTGACCGTGGGTGCAACGTGCCCAGCTGCTCCACCACTCATTTCCCTACATGATGAGCTGTGAGCCAAACATTCCCATCCTCAAGTTCCTTCTTTCCAGTATTCTGTCACAGAACAGGACAGTCACCAATACATTGAGGAACTCAGGCTAATTAAAATAAATTTGACTTTGACAAACTACCCTGATATTGAAAACAGTATTTTTCTCCACTGATACACTGATACAATACCAAGTAATGCTCTCAAAAAGCTGAATTTTGAAGAAATAGTATGATTTGTAACAATATGGCACCTGAGGATCAACTCTTCCCACTAGGCTCCTTGTTCCCTGTGCAGCATCTTACCTCCCTGCAGAAATCCTGAGTGACTGAATGTGTGCTCTTGACACCAGCAAGACCACACATCAAGGACCCTAGCCTCAGACCCAAAGGGCAAACCCCATCCTGCCCCAGCTCAGAAAAATGCTAAAGCCTTCCTGAAGGGTCTGAGTATGGAAATTGAAGGTGTCTGCAGGAAATGCCCACCAATAGCTCCCCAGACCCTATATTTATGGCCCAAAAGACTTCTCTCCTAAAGGGACTGCTCCTACCAAGATTAGCTAAGCCTGTCTCCTGATCCAGATGTATACTATAAACCCGCCTCCTTGTTTATCTGTATGTAAACCCACCTCCCTTTCTAACTCTATAACAAAACACTGAGCTTCTGGGATACTGTTTCCCATCAGAGAGCTCAGTCCACCTACTCCCAGCTCGTCAGTATGTTTGTCTTTTATTTCTTTGCCCCTGTCCAGTCAGGTCTATCCCTGTACAAGTTGCACTAGCACCCTTAGTGTATCCAGATGACATACTGATGACAGAAAAGAGGCATGTCACACTGTAACCAGCTGCTTGCAGCTCAGTCTGACTTTCCACCTTTTCTTTCAGAACAAATGGAAGCTACCTGCAGCTGATACAGATACTCAAAACTAAAACAAGTGTCTCTTTATGATCAGAATATTTTAAAGCTTTCAAGGGGAGAACACTTTTTTTTTTTTCCCAAGACAGGGTTTCTTTGTGAAGCCCTGGCTGTCCTGGAACTCACTCTGTAGACCAGGCTGACCTCGAACTCAGAAATCCACCTGCCTCTGCCTCCTGAGTGCTGGGATTAAAGGCATGTGCCACTACTGCCCAGCAGAAGAACACTTTTTAAATGGTGTGGTGTTTGAATAGGAACAGCCCCCAAAGACTCAAGGTGTTTGAATGCTTGGCCCACAGGGAGTGTCACTACCAGGAGGTGTGGCCTTGTAGGACTGGTGGCCTTGTTAGAGGAAGTTTGTCACTGTGGGGGTCTGTGGTGCTTAATCTTCAGCCAGTGCAGCACCCAGGCTCCTTCTGCTGCCTGTAGATCAGGATGTGGGACTCTTAGCTCCTCTCCAGCACCATGTCTGCCTGCACACTGTGATTAGCCATCTTCCTGCTCAGTATTCATTCCTCACTTCTCCAAATAAATTACTATCCGTGCAGTCAGCACTCTCAACTCCATGGTTCCTCTGACAGCTTTCTTTTCACCGTGACTAACATCCACTTAGATCCAATCTGTTTTCCCAGGTCCAACTGAAATAGCCACTTTGTCCACAGGCACTGCACTTAAGCACATGGAATAGAAAGAAGAATTAAGACACACAATCTGCCTTTCAAGATCATAGTTAGCTAGATGTGTTACTGAGGCGCCCAGGTGGCTTGCTTCTGCACTCTCCTCTCAGAAGCTCTGCTCCCGCTCCCGCTCCCGCTCTCCCTCCAGCCTTGCAGCAAACTCAGGGGTTCTTTCCACTTCACTGGCTGGTCCCAGAGGACTCAAGGAGCCTCATAAGGCAAATGACAAAAACTCCTGAGCTTCAGTGGCACCAAGACCAGCACTCTCCTGGATAACCAGGTGCAGCTAGTGCATATCCTTGAAGAAAGGAGATTAGGGTCCCATGCTTACATCATAGAAAAGAGGTAATCAGAGTCACAGACAGTTATGGCCGGCCATAAAACTAGTTTCTGATAGCCCTACAAAGGACAATCTTTAATCCCCCTCCAGGCCTCTTGATTCCCGCCCCACCAAATGGTATCATGTCTGAGCTATGACTTACCTGACCCACCTTCCCTTCCCTTCACCCTAAGCATTCAAAGAATTTCTAACTGCTCTGTATATAAGTGCTAAAACACCCAAGCTGGAGGTACGAACCTACTGAACCTACGCCGTAGGGAGTTTGCAATCCCAGTCAAGACTCATTTTCCATAAAAAGTCTTTCATGCCCACTTGCAGAGGACTCTGCACTTCCTGAGCTCTCCTGGGCTTCCTGAGGAATCAGGGCATAACATCGCATAACTGTAATCCCAGCGTTGGAAGCAAATGCAGCAAGATACTACTTGAGTTTGAAACTAGTCTACATTTATAAAGCAAACCTAGTGGAACCTGAACTATAGTGAGGACTAAACAAGGCTTAAGGATCAGGCGAGGAAGGCTTCCCTGGCACCTCAAGATTCCGAGTTCAATTCTCAGAACCGGGGCACACAGGGGAATGGGGAGAGCCAGTGTATTCAGTGTATTTATCTCCCCACACTGAAATCCTATGATCTGTTCTTTTCTCTCTGCTGTGATAGCCACTCAGTCTACATAGTCAAACATCAGAACTAAATGTTAATTTCTTAGAGAGGTACTTGCCACTCCTTTCCAGATATAAATGTACAAGTCACTTTCTATGAACATACTGGCCATAATTATTTCACTTCTTCACTAGTCTCTTACACCTTACACTGCCTTTCAGATAAGGTCTAACCAACTTCCGTTTCGTTTTGAGACAAGCCGTGTAACCCAGGCTCAGGTTGGTTTCAAATTCCTAATCTTTCTGCTCCACCTTCCAAGTGCTGGAATTACAGGCAATGCACTGCTTCATCTGTCTTTAGTCTAACAACTTTTAAACTTCCATCTGACTATTAAGGTACCTCAAATTCCCTACAGATACCCCATTAACAAACAACTTGATACTTGCTGTGCCCTGCTTTCTGGACCTTTTTCTTTGCTCTCAAGACTTTGGCTTCTGACTCCCATATACCATGTGTACCCAATCTGCAATGCTTAGACCAAAGACATCCTCATCTATACCATCCTCTCAGCTGCCAATGCCATCCTCTCTTTCCTTAGTTTGGTCTCCATCACTGCTCTATCTGCCCATTTTTGTGGAACCCAATGTTTCCTATCAAAGGCTGTCATCACAGACATCATGCCTGACTTTGCTCCCCAAGAGTCTGATGTATTATTCTGAACATGGTTTCACAAATTACTGACCCACTGATTCAAAGATGAGTTTGTTGAAACCAGAGTCAGAGACAATAAGAGAAGTAGAATCCATCTCGTAGTCCCTAAATGAATGACTAAGACAGTGGGAGAGATAAGGTAGCTACAGGATTGCACTAGTTATTTTTCCCACTTCTGTGACCTGATATCTGAGCAGAAGCAGCTGAGAGGAGAAGTTGATTCTAGCTCCTGGTGCAGGATATACAGTCCATTATGAAGTAGAAGCGAAGCCAGCTCTGCCTGCTCATATCCCACAGGTCAGAAAGCAGAGGGGAGTGCTGGTGCTCAACCTTTTCAATTCAATTTAGAACCTTAGATCATGGCTGAAATATCTACCCTACTCCCCATAATTCTCTCTGAAAACACCCTAATAGATACACTTGAAGCCCCATTTCACTAGCACCCTATGTATTTCTTTCTTTTTCTTTTCCTTATTTTAAAAGACAGTATCTCATATAGTTCAAGCTGGTTTTGAGCTCATCCTGTAACCAAGGATGACTTTGAACCTCTGATCTTTCTGTCCTTACCTCTTGAATGTTGAGGCTACAAGTATGCCCCATCACTCAGTTCACATGGTACTGGAGACCAAACTCAGTATAGGGAAAAGAGGAAGCCCTGACTGAGTGAAGTCCCAAGTAAACATGTGCTGTTGACATAAGCATGGCTATGTCAACTGTGGCCTCCGACCAATGGGAACATGGCCAAGCCACACACACACACACACACACACACACACACACACACACACACACAGGCTGAAGCTCAGTAGGAAAATGGAAAAGCCTTCCCTTCTGGCCCAGGTGGATGCTGATAATGTATGCAGGATATTTGCAGTCAGAAGACTACTCCCCTTCAAAGACAACTCCTACGGAGATTAGTTAAGCCTGCCTCCTTGATGCAGATGTGCACCATAACCTCTGCTCAATTTATCTGGACGTAATAAGCACGCCTCCTTGTTCAATATGTGCAAAAACCTTGCCCTTGTATTTAACATGTAGTAAACATGCTGGCTTCCTGGATGTGGAGGTTTCTCCAGCACAGACCACTGGATCCCAGCATTTTGTCTGTTCATCTTTTCTCTATTCCCTCACGGTCACAGTTGGGTATAGCCCTGGCACCATGCTGGGCAGCATCCCAGGCTTTGGTATAAGATAGGCAGGCAAGTACTCTACCAACTGCTACAACTCTAGCCTCCCTGACATTTCTTAATCCAATCAAATTAACAATCCTGAACATGACAAGGGTCCTTTTCACTCCCTTTACCTAGTGGAATTCAAAAGGAAAGTTCCAGAGAATTGGAGCAAGAATACTTGAACTTCCAAACCATCATCTTGCCGTGAGACAACACATGGTTTGTATAAATCACATATTGATAACTTTACTGCCTAGTTTCATTTCAACAGACTACTACTGTACTAATGCACTGGGCAAGAAGTTATACTAGACACCTAAGTATGCATTCTTAGTATCTGAAAATTCAGCTCTCAGAATGGGCATGCAGATAGCATAGGTAAACAGAGTTATAACCAGTGAAGAGAATGAGATTCAGCCCCATGGTGGTGGTGCATGCCAGCAACCCACACACAGAGAGTCTGAGGTCAGCCTAGGCTCCTGTACAGAGAACACAGAGTGAGTACCAGACCAGACTGGGATACACAGTACACAGTGAGACCCTGACTAAAAACAATAAAATAAAGATGCAGTAAATTTAGTTCTTATATATATTATGAAGCCTAAGAGAGAGGAAGAGGCTCCGAATCATTTTTCAAACTACTGCTAGGTAGGAGAGTTCCCATGGCTCGTCATCTTAATCAGCACTAGGAGGATCAATTTTAATGGCTCTAGCTATGCCAATGGTAGATGGTGCCATTCCCCAATGCCCGATGCTGTGGAGGATCTCTGTGTATGTTTGCCATTTATGCATCTTCTTTGGTAAGTTCTGAATCATTGCCCATTTTGCCCTTTGCTTGCTATTATTAAATTTTGACAACTCCTTATGCAGTCTAAATATAAATATTTTATTATGTATATCCTCTGCAAATACTTTCTCCCCATGTTTGGCTTTTTTTTTCCTAATCCCCATAAGAGCATAGAGAATAGCTGTTTTCACTTTTAAGACTCTGTTACTCATCTTCCCTGTGTTACAGTTCTAAGATCTAAGAAAGCACATCTTTCACTAGCATAAAACACTGTTTATGAGCATAAAAGAACTGTTTCTTGTTTCATGGTTCATCATTTATTTACATATATATCTTGGTTTTCTTTGCCTAAGATCTCTTTCCCCTCTCCCTTTCCCTCTCCCTCTCTTTCTTCTTCTCTCCCTCTCCCTGCCAAAGACACCATTAGGAGAAGGGAAGGACAAGCCCAGAAACTGGGGTAGACATTTAGGAGAGGCTTCATAATTTATGACCCCTTTGAACTGGCAGTTTTATGTGGTAAAGGTTCATTTTCCTGCTATCACACAGATGGACAGCAAATTGTCTCACCTCCATTTCTTGAAAAGAATAATCATTTTCTACTGAATCATTTTCCATTGAATCATCTTTGTGGAAAATCAATTGACCATGCATTCATGGAGTTCCATTTTGTACTTTAGCCCCTCCCTCATTCCCTCTCTCCCTCTCCTTCTCATCCTCCCTTTCTCCTTTAATTTTCACATCACATTAACTTATCTGTATGTGGCGCATGCTATAGTGCATGGGTCGGAAGACGACTTGCAGGTGTCAGTGTCACTGAGTGGGGCCCAGAGAACTCAGGCCCTCAGACCTGGCCGCAGGTGCCTTCATCTGCTAAGACATCTTGATGGCCCTCTTTCGGTTTTCTGAAACTAGCCTCAAATTCACTAAGTAGTCTAGGCTTGCCTGAAACTCACAATAATTACTTTGTTTAAGCATCAAATACAGAGATTATAGGTATGGGCCACCATGCATGGCATTATGTGCTTCTTCACTAACTAGGATTTGAGAAAATAATCAACAATCTATTTATTATTCTTTCCCCCCCACATAATACATAATATGTATGGGTATCAGGCTATTATGTATAGAAAGTATACTGTTAGCTCCCAGATCTTTCAGATGCTGCTCCAAAGGGTCTTACAGACTTGACCACTCTGAGTGTCAATGAGAAGCAAAGAGGCTGTACCCAGACCCAGTCTTTCTGTTCTCACTGCTCTCACAAGAGCCAAGTCAGCCTCCACTGCACTATGACCAGGTCCTTACAGACAGCAGACTCCCAAACAGCCCAGTGCTACACTACCACAGTCTCCCCAATGCCTCCTCAGCCCAGACCTAGGAATGTTCTTGAGCCTTTAAACAGCTACTTCAGCCAGAAGTATAAATAAGCATCATGTTTCTAGGTCTACCTGGATGATATCAGATGACCTTGGACCATCGCTACTAGTGTACAGCCCCCTTGCCCTTACTCTCTCACCAGGGCCTTAAAAGAACAGAGTCTGCTCTGCTTGAGCTGGTTCAGCTTCATTGAAGACCTTGCTGTTTGTTCTGGCAACTCTAATAAACCTTTTGCCTGATGGTCAATCTAATTCTCATTCATAGTCATTCATTTTCTCTCTCTCTCTCTCTCTCTCTCTCTCTCTCTCTCTCTCTCTCTCTGTCTCTCTCTCCCTCTCCCCCTGCCTTCTTCTCTCTCTCTCTCTCTCTCTCTCTCTCTCTATCTCTCTCTGTCTCTCCAGCCCTAGAATCTAATAAGCATTACATTCTAGCACAAGTTCTATCCTACTGATGACCGTGTTGAACTGCGACCTGGGAAACCTAGCCTATTACTACACACTTTAAGTTGGAGGAAGAGGACAAGCTCAACAGTAGAGCATTCTCTGACCGTGAGGCCAGGAGGAAAGGGGTAGGCAAAGCGGTGTGGATTCAGTCAGACCTGGAGAGTTGGGGTTTACCTGCTTTGGTCCTGGAGAGTCGGGGTTACCTGCTTTGGTCCAACTGTACTTGTGGAAACCCCTTTCCTCATCAACTGTAAATATAAACATCAGTTTTCTCTCAGTTTTAGGTCTTCATTTCTGAAATATATTTTTATGGATTTCTGTTGTTAGTCTTCTTTTTAATTTTTTTTTTTTTTAATTGGAGTCTGAGCCATGAACCTAGCAATGAGTGAGGAAACCATTTTGCCTTTTGTACTCAGAAGTCACATCCCTTCCAAGGCTCTCTGGGAAGTGGAGCCTAACAAGAGCTGCTGAAGGTGAGATGGGGAAGACCCTTGACTGAGCTACAGAAATTAGCTCATTCATGCTCATCTTTAGATTTGGAAAATTAATGGTTAACATTGGCTCATTCTTACTTTGCTTAGAAAGCAAGTACTATTATTCAGTACACTGCTGAGAGCAGGGGGTGTGGCAGCAGCAGGGGCCTGCCCAGGACACTGAAAAGTTCCACCTTCTCTGCATCTGATACAGAGTTGAACTGAGGACTGCAGCAATAACATCAAATCTGTAGAGATTTCATCTTGATTTGCATCCCCATCAGTCATTATGTAAGGAAAGCACCTGTAGTCAAATTTCCCCTCCCCACCCCGGGGTTAGGCATTTTCATAACCATGGAGACTGTAGCCCTTCCTCCTCCATCTACCGCATAGATATGTAAATGTTAAACAAAGCTCTCAGTAAGTGTCAGAGCGTGGGGGAGGAGTCTTACAAGTCATTTTAGGAAATAACTGTGAAATCAGAAATGATAAGTAATTCAAGAATCTACTGTGTTCTCTCCAATTTTATCTTTCAAAAGAAATAAGGACAAGTACTGTCAAGTCAATTCAAATTAAACCTAAGTGATGTTAGTTTCGTCAGCTATAATCAGCCACACTGAGTGGGAAATTCTGCTGTAGTTCTCTCGTGGGTGGTAAATGGAAAGATCCAGTACATGCACCTGGGCACGCCAGCCCCCTTACACTGCAGCTAGCTACTTCCTGTTCTGATTTCTCTCCTTTTCCCTATTTCCTTTTGCAGCTTTTAAATTGTACTTTAGTAATTAAAGTGGGTAGCAGAATCTAAATCTCCCCCGAGTTGTTTAGTTACAGCTATTGTTTCTCCTAAGTTATTCCAGAAATACTGGAATCAAAGGAGACTTGGAGCTGCAGTTCTCTGTCATTGTTAAGGTGCTCAGAGGGCCGTAGCTGCACTTCTCTAGGGCACGGCCACTGGAGGGGTAAATTAGTTTTGATTCATGTATTTTGAATCTTGGAGGTTTATTAATTAAATTAGATCTATCATATACTTGCCAGGTAAAAACAGAAAATATTTTTCCAATGGTGAACTCTTCAAAAATGGATCAATGGGTGGATGGATGGATAGATAGATGAGCCCCTGTGGTGGCACAGGCCTGTAATCTTCACAGTTGGGAAGCAGAGGTAGATCAGGAGCTACATAGAAAGGCTATTCTGGAATACATGATACCATCTTTATTTATTTATTTATTTATTTATTTATTTAATGTATGTGAGTACACTGTTGCTGTCTTCAAACACACCAGAAGAGGGCATCTGATCTCATTACAGATGGTTGTGAGCCACCATGTGGTTGCTGGGAACTGAACTCAAGACCTCTGGAAGAGCAGTCAGTGCTCTTACCCACTGGGCCATCTCGGCAGCCCAGCATGAGAACATCTGAGAAGTAATAGGGTTAATAATGTTATCTTTGTTAAAGTAACTATAGTCACTAGTTTCTGAGATCATAATTACCAACATCTCCTGAAACATACCTCTTAAAAATGTTGGATAAATAAAACACATATTTTTTTTAAATAGAAGGAGAAGACACACACACACACACACACACACACACACACACACACACACACACACCGCCTAGAGGGCAGGGCCTGAAAATCAACAGTTCTTGATCACACAGCGGAAGACCAAGCCTGAGGCCCATACACAATGGGCGATGGAGACACCTGCAGCCGCCAGACAGCATTCTCCTCAGCAAGAAGACTTACTTAAAGTAAAGCTCAATCCAAAGTCAAGAGTGTAGGAAGCAAAAATTGTAGCTATGAGTGAGATTAAGGAGAGACAACTTAGAAACAACACAGATCTCCTCCGCGCTGCACAAAAGGGATCATCAGCCAAACACTGAAGAACAACATGTATTCCAGTCAGATGCTGAAAGATCCAAACACAATTCAAAGGAACAAAAATATAGGGCTGGTGAGATGGCTCAGCGGGTAAGAGCACCGGACTGCTCTTCCGAAGGTGATAAGTTCAAATCCCAGCGTCCACATGGTGGCTCACAACCATCTGTAACAAGATCTGGCGCCCTCTTCTGGAGTGTCTAAAGACAGCTACAGTGTACTTACATATAATGAATAAAGTAAATCTTAAAAAAAAAATATATATATATATATATATATATATATATATATATATATATATATATATATATATATATATA
>LR749685.1:1377291-1479742 GCA_902729485.2 Mus minutoides | reverse complement strand
GGAGGCAGAGGCAGGTGGATTTCTGAGTTCGAGGTCAACCTGGTCTACAGAGTGAGTTCCAGGACAGCCAGGACTACACAGAGAAACCCTGTCTCAAAAAACAAACAAAACAAAACAAATCAAACAAACAAAAAATCCAAATAAGCACACAGCCCAAATGTTTCTTATTGTTTCTTAGACAGTGCTCCAAGCAGCAAGGCTGCATTCAGGGCTGTGAGTGCCTGTACTTGGTAGTTTGACGCAGAGAAAGCCATCTGGGTCACTTCTTCAGTGATTTAAGAGTTTCCACTCTGTACCTACTATGCTCTAGGCAGGTATCCTTTTATCATCTGCCAATATTAAATTTAGTTGGTAATACTTATTTGAAAAGAATAATTCAATATTTTGTATCAAGCTTCGAATAGATTAAATGACCACAAAGTATAAGAAAATATGACAATGTATTAATTCTACAAAAAGCTAAGTGGAAATCAGAAAATATTATATAGCTAAGGAACCATGTCTCAATTTCTCATCTGCAATGGTAATACCACCTTCTCTTCCCACTTTGTACAAAGTATGAGGGTAATAGAAAACAAAACAAAACCCATGAACTTAAATGTGTTACGAGATATAAGGAATTAGCCAAGTAACATTTTTAAAGAAAACAGAACACAGACATAAATCAAACAGAAAAAATAAGTTTATATGATCTGTCCTAGACCAGTTGGCTATGTAAAATTTTTTTTTCAAAGACTATACTGCACACCAGCACTGAGAGCTAATGTGCACTGGTGCACTGTATTTCTGCAGTGCTTGTGAGCAGAAGCCTGGGCTACTTCTCTGCTGTACTATCTTTGGGAGGCAGTGGTGGCCACTTTCAGGTCAGAGGTCTACTGTTCAGTGTAGTGCTGTTCTGGCCTGGACTCAGAGTACCCCTCCAAATGTGAGCTATATCACTCTAGTATAAGCAGGCTCCGCCAAATGGTGCAGATGCAAATCAACTGCTACCAGGACTGATAAAGCCACTTTTTTTTTTTTTTGCAATAGGATTTCTCTGTGTGTAGCCCTGGCTGTCCTGGAACTCATTTTGGAGGCCAGGCTGGCCTTGAACTCACAGAAATCTGCCTGCCTTTGCCTCCTGGGCACTGGAACTAAGGGTATGTGCCACCCCACCCAGCTAAAGTCACTCATTTTATTTTGCTCCTAAATGGTCTCTACTGGCATCCAGTTCTCCTATGTACTTACTTGAAAGCCCCATCAAGTCCAACTCTGAGGACAATATAAAAAAAAAAAATCACAAAAGTTAGGTCCCAGATTTAAGCTTATAAATTATGATTTATGATAACAGAGAAAACAACAGGTTGGTGTAAATAAAATGTGCCAAGTTCTGAAACATTTGGGTATGTAGATTTTCCCTCACAGACATATTCTACCAGAGACAAAAATCTAGAGATCCATAGGTGTGTTCCTCATGTTGGAAAAACAACTCGAAAGTGTAGTTCTCAAATAGAGGAAGCCAGGGGTAGTCCGGGGATGATGTGATTCAACAGATGTCAAAGCAGGTGTGTCTCTTATGGTCTGCTGCTGCCTTATAATGTGAGTGCAGCTGGTGGCCATTGCTTTATTGTACTAGCAGGTAAAGGTGACACAACAGTCCAGGCAGCAGTTGTACTGTGAGCAATGCTTACCAGAACATCGAACGAAGCCCTTCACAAACCTCATCATCATAGCCCTGTTTCTCCCCATCTCTCATTCTCAAACAAGCTGTAATTTTTCCCTGTTCTTTACCTTTAATGAAACTTAAGTAACTTGGGCCTAAAAGTTGCCTAGACTACTTAGAAACGAATGTTACTGGTTGGGTGCACACGTGCTTTGGAAGAGTGAGACGGCAGCACCCAAAATCCTGTGCTGTTTCCACTTCCCAGGAAGGACTACTTCTCATTTTTCACTGAGCTATCTATTTTGTTCTTCTATTGTTGAAACTGAAATTCTATGGATTTATCGCAAGGGTGTTTCACCATTAACACAAAAAGTCACAAGAGGCTCAATAATATAGTTCCTAGCACCACAAAACAAGTGGAAATTAATATTAATGTAATCTAACATTTAAAAACTCCACCATACTACTAGCAGGTTTATAGATAAAGCCATATGACAGTGCTGCTAAAACTTACAGTTCAATGAACATGCATATTTCTGGAGCTTTAGATGAAAATAAAAAGTTAAACGGACCTAGAAGTTACAAAAAAAACTTTGGTGGTATAAGGACTAATGATAGTTTAGATCTCTCCAGACCTATGCTCCAGCTCTCTATAATACGCTGCATCTAAGTCTAATTTCTAATAATGGATTGTAAACACCAAGATTATCTGCTTTTAGGCTTTACATAAGAAATGGTGACTATATATGTTTAACTTATCTCCCACAAAGGAAAGCTATAAGAACTACAGTACAGATTCAGTATGGACTGGATCTATTTACCAACTTAATCTAATCGACAAGTCCATAAAATCTATCAAAGCTGTTCCTTAGTATCTATGGGAGGTTCGTTTGGAGAACCCAGTCACCAAATCCATAGATGTTCCAAGTCTCTCATAAAATAGCACTGTACTTGTATATAATCTATGCACATCCTCTGGTATAGGATGTTTTAAATAATCTCTAGAGTTTTAAGAGATTTGTTTAGTTTGTGTGTATGGATGTTTTATCTGCATGTACACCTGCATCCCCGGAAGAGGGCATAGGACCACAGTTACAGATGGTTGTGAGACACCATGGCGGTGCTGGGAATTAAACTCAGGACCTCTGGAAGATCAGCCATTGCTCTTAACCACTTGAGCCATCTCTTCAGCTCTTAAAGGTTTTTTCTTTTTGTTTGTTGTTTTTTAAGACAGAGAAAGAGAGAAGGGGAGGCAAGAAAGAGAGCAAACAGGCTGGTGAGATGGCTCAACGGGTAAGAGCACCTGACTGCTCTTCCGAAGGTGATGAGTTCAAATCCCAGCAACAACATGGTGACTTACAACCACCCGTAATGAGATCTGACGTCCTCCTCTGGTGTGTCTGAAGTCAGCTACAGCGTACTTTCGAATCCTTGGACTGGAGCGAGCAGGCCGAACAGGGACGGCCAGAGCAAGCGGGGCCAAACGGGGACAGGAATAAAAGTGGGGAGGGAAGTATATTTAATACTGTTTTTAAAAAGATTGATTTTTATTTTATATAGAGAATGTTTTGCCTACATATGTGCATGTATACCACATGTTCGCCTGGTGATTGCAGAAGTCAGAAGAGGGCATCGGGTCCCCTGAAACCCTACTTATAACCTAATAGTTGTGAGCTGCCACAGGGGTGCTGAGACTTAAACATGGGCCCTCAGCAAGAAGAACCAGTGCTTTAAACTGCTTGGACCATCTTGCTAGCCCCTGGTCTCAAGCTCTTGACCCTGTGTCTCTACCTCCCAAGTACTAGGTTTATGGATGTACACTGACATGCCAGGATTCGTGTATTCTACTTACTATGTGATGTATGTACTAATGTATAGTATAGTCCAGTCAACTACCCAGAGAATGGACTATTGAGCTACAGTATGTTCTTATAATGAATACCCAGTAATGTCACAAACAGATAACTACAAAGTCCTCCTTTATCTGGTTTTGTTTTCTGAAGTTTTAGCTACTTGCAACTCCCAAATATTGAAAATTCCAGAAATTAACAATTCATATTCTCTTCAGAGTAGCATATGATATCTCCTGCTATCCCACCCCTCCTGGCAGGGGCAGAAGTTGCACTTCTGATCAGTATATTCATTATACATACATACATATATATAATGAGTATAATAGTGTATATATTATATATACATTAGTCACTTACATCTTGGCTATTAAATCAACCATTTCAGGATTGCAGTTGTTCAGTAACTCTTATTTTGCCTAACGATGGACCAAAGGTAAGAAAGTAATGTTGACAATTTTAATATAGTACATTGTTTAACTCTTTTATAATTGTTGTTATTGATCTCTTACTGTCCCCTAATTTATTATAGGTTTTTATGTATAGACAAACATACATATAGTGTGTTATTATCCATGTTTTAGGATGGGGGTAATGGAATATATTCTTAATAGATACTAGTAAACTGATAAATACAATATACTTGAAACTCAAAACATGCTGAGATAAGCTTTTCCCTAAACAATAGGCTGTGCAAATTTCTAAGGTATGAAGTGTTCTGTATCTTGTAAATGTAAGGGTATATCCAGTATATCCATTTTCCAAAAGCTACATCTAAGACTTGAGCACTTAGCTGAGCATGGTGGTACATATGCCTTTAATCCCAGTACTTGGGAGGCAGAGGCAGGTGGATCTCTGTGAGTTCGAGGCCAGGCTAGTCTACAGAGTGAGTTCCTGGACAGCCAGGGTTTCACAGTGAAACTCTGTCTTAAAAAACAAAACAAACAAAAAAGATTTGAGGACTTTACTATATACAAATTTTAACTTTAAAATCATAAAGAAATATGGTCATAAAATATATAAAATATATGTCAGGCTGGCATACAGTCCAGTAGTAATGTGCTTGCCTACCATGTGAAAAGCCTAGAGCAATACAAAAGAAATCAATCAATCAATCATTCAATAAATAAATAAACAAATGAAATGGGGGTAAAGAGAGCAATAGGAGAGGGGGAAGATTTCAGAGGAGAAATGTAATGGTGTCTGCACACTAGTTTTAAAATATAAGAAAACAGTAAGAAGTGTTGTCAGGTAAATAGACAGATGGGAAGATAATGATTAAAAAGTAATAAAACTGAGCAACTATAGTCATATAGATGCCAGAAATATACTAGTTACAGTACAACTATTTCCTGTATTTGAAATTTTTTACAATAAAATATAGTATGGAGTCAGGTGTGATGGCGCACGCCTTTAATCCCAGCACTTGGGAGGCAAAGGCAGGCGGATTTCTGAGTTCAAGGCCAGCCTGGTCTACAAAGTGAGTTCCAGGACAGCCAGAGCTACACAGAGAAACCCTGTCTCAAAAAACCAAAACCAAAACAAAACAAAACAAAAATATATAGTATGGAAATTACTTTTTTTTTTTTTAAATCAAGGGGTTAGAAAGATTGGCTTAATGATTAAGAGCACTGGCTGCTTTCCAGAGAACTTAGATTCAATTCCCAGCATCCACATGGCAGCTTACAACCATTTGTAGCTCCAGCTCCAGAAAACCTGATGCTTTCTGCTGACTTCTGCATGCACCAAGCACACAAGCCACCCACCCACCCACTCAACCACCCACTCACCTGCCCACACACTCACCCACCACTCATCCACCTACTCACTCACACACCCACTCACTCACCCTCTCACTCTCCTACTCACCCACCCACCCACTCACCTGCCCACACACTCACCCACCCACCCACTCACTCACCCACTCACCCACCCACCCACTCGCCCATCCACTCACTCACCCACCCACTCATATACTCACTATTCAATCTTGAATCTCCTTAAAGTACTCCTTTCAATCAACTGCCAGAGGCCTAAATGGAACCAATGTCTAGATGTAAAAAAGCCTGGGTTCAATCCCCAGCAACACAAAACTGGTAAGTTATCAGGTGCTGTTTGTACCCACTGAGAAGCAAAAGATTTTTTTTTAAGCACCATGTCAAAGCATAGACTATAGTAATTTTTTCTAAAAAGATTGCAGTCTTCTGACTAGAAGGTCCTAGATTTGCATGAGCCTGACACTCAGCTTGGTGCTGCTGGGCTGTGGTATAAACCTGTGGTATATAACCCAATGGAAACCTTTGGGTCACTGGCATTTGTCCCTGAAAGACATTATGTAGTCTTATTCCCTTCCTCCCCTCCCCTCCCCTCTCCTTCACTCTCCCCTATCTCTCCTGTCCATAAAGTGAGCAGTCCTGCTCCACCACACACTTCCAATACAATGTGCCACCCTAGTCCCCAGACAATGGTGCCAACTGATCATGGACCCAAACCTCTAAAAGTGGAGGCCCAAATAAGCATTCTTTATGAGTTTATTGTCTCAGGTAAGTAACAGGGGGTGGGGCTTTCTGAATTAAGTAAAGAGAAAATTAGGTTTCTGATAGTATTAACTCACAGATTTTGTGTAACTTTTTCACAAAAGTTATCCCTGCACTTTAACTTTTACAGTTGCCACTGAGCATCCAAGAGAGGATGTTCCTTTAAGAAAAAGACACTGGACTCAAATAGCTCTGGTGTGTTCCTTGACTAGGTCAAGTTCCAGAACAGCAGTCAGGCATCTGTAAGGGCAATCCTAATTTAGAGACTATTCTCTTTTCTGCGTCTCCTCTTCTCTTTCTGAGGCCCTGAGACTGAACCTCGGCTCCTGTACATGCCAGGCCACTGTTGTTTTAAATGTAGTTAGTTCACTGCCTCATAACGTAAGCCAGCTTACAAAGTGAACTCTTCATAAGAGGTCCTTGACCTCTCTCAAAGGGCCTCTTCCTGAGTGAAAAGTTCTTTGCTAGAGTGAATTATTTTAAAGCTAAATGAAAATAGTAATATGCAAGTGAGAAAAAGTAAATATTTTCTTCCCTTTCTCACCCCAACAAAAGTAAATATAAAATTGTATAATGTATACAATGTTTTGAGAGGTTTCTTTTCTTTGATAAAATAACCAAAATGAGCTGCATAAAGTGCTAGCAGCTGAACTGGGGGCCAGGTATGCATAATAAAGGTTTCTCTCTTATATCTTTTGAAAGTTCTCCAACATTAGTTTTTTTTTTTTTAACCTTTATAAAAAAAAATTTTTTTTTTTTTTTGGTTTTTTTGAGACAGGGTTTCTCTGTATAGCCCTGGCTGTCCTGGAACTCACTTTGTAGACCAGGCTGGCCTCGAACTCAGAAATCCGCCTGCCTCTGCCTCCCAAGTGCTGGGATTAAAGGCGTGTATAAAATTTTAAAATAATTTTATTAATATGTGTTTTATGTGCATGTGTTACCAGCATGTACTACATGCATGCTGACCTCTATCCCAGCATCACAAAACCCTGGCATTATTGTGCACTCCTGGATAGGTACATGAAGCGGGTCAGACATTCTTCACCATGACTGACTGTATAGTGAGTACATGTTCAAGATACATGTAAGACTTTGTCTATACAAATGATTTTTTTAAAGTGGAAGAAAAAAAATCTGATGAGAGCTACAAATTTTCATTGTAGAAAATAGCATTTATTTGCTGAATGGATCTCATGGGAATTTCCAAACACCCCAGGCTGCTGCCTGCACTATGGTTGTTCTCTGACACACTGACAGTAGGGTCCCTCTGCTGAAGAAAACTCAAACACAACTCATTAAACATGGAGATGCTGAGCTGGTTCCTACATAGAGCCTTCAAGTATTCCAGCATCTTTGGTAGAGGAAGGAACTGTGCATGCTATCAAAAGAGAACATAAACAGCCCCACTTCCCCATATCCTTTCTTTCCATTACCTCTGGTGGGTGGTGGGCTAAAAGGGAGGTTAAAGCATTTAAGAACCATCATTAAAAATAGACATTGAAAAATCAAAGTTATAATTATGGCTTCTAGTTTACTGTTTTTATGGGATTCCTAAGTGTGTGAATGAGTGTGTCCCTGATGCTTGTGCCTTCTCTTGGGCTCTTTTCTTTCTGTTGGTTTGTCTTGTCCAACTTTGATGTCATAACTTTTGTTTTACCTTATATGAGAGGGGAGAGAGGGGAAACTCCAGTTCAGATGAATATATGAGAGAAGAATAAAAAATTATTTAAAAATGAAAGAGAGGAAGGAAGGAAGGAAGGAAGGAAGGAAGGAAGGAAGGAAGGAAGGAAGGAAGGAAGGAAGGAAGGATGGAAATCCTAGCAACAAGGGTAAATAACAACTGAACTGTCATTTTTACCTCTGCTTGGGGAGGAGAAGTCAGTTTTCTCAAGTTGGGTGACCCTGGGTACATCAACCACTCCAGGGCAGGCCTCATGTTCAGGACCAACATGCTGGTCTCCACAGGTTGTTTTGGTATGCTTTTATTTGGTTATAGTTTGGTGGGTTTTGGTTTTTGTTTTCTGGGTATTATCTTACTAGTTTGGGAGGTTTTGTTGTTGTATTGGGTATTTGTTTGTTTTTGAGAAAGAACTTAAAATTGGGTGGACAGGAGCGGGACAGGATCTGGAAGGACTTGGGAGAAAGAAGGAATATGGTCCAAGTATATTTAAATTTTAAAGTTGTCTTAAAAAATAAAATTATAAAGTACCTATATATAATTTTACCATGTAATTTCAAGGATTTTGTGAACCTTATAAAATGTATTAATGGATTAGTGGGTTTGCTCATTTTTGCATATTAATTTACATTTTACTATCTATAACATAAAATTCAGTAATTAATTTTTAGAATTTAGTTTCTCATTTAAATCAACTTAAAAATCATGTGGCTTTTTGTCCGTCAACTGGGTGGCTTGTATGGTAATTCTGAGATGTTCTTGAAATATAGAATATTTTTCAAGTATTTACAAACTGTAAAGCACAAGTAATATGTACCTAAGTTACATGAAATTTTATATTATAATTCTAATACTTTTCGTATGCAGCAAAGCTAAACAAATATTTCTGAATATTTATTTCACAGAAGGAACTGTGGCTTGTTTCTGGGGCAGTACTGGAGGTGACCACTTCTTATCTGTGTCCAAAGACAACAGAGATTAAACTTCTTACTTCATAAGAATCTCATTTGCTTGGTCCTGCCCTCAGCCTTGGTCAGTTTCCTTTTTTGCCTACTCTGATACCGCAGCTCCTAGAAAGAGATAACCAGCTAAAGCTGACTGCTCTATAAATCATGAGTTGGGGGAAGGAAAAAGAAAGCCACTGTTTTAGTGGTTTGGTCTGCTAGTCCTTTGAATTTTATTGTCAAAAATCTATTATAAAGAAAAGAAAGTCAATGGACAGAAAATGAACAATATTTGGAGGATCAAGACAGAGAAAAGAAGTAAAGCTCAAAAGCTAAAATCAATAGAAGACAAAACAAGTCGGGGGCTGGAGAGATGGCTCAGTGGTTAGGAGCACTGACTGCTCATCTAGAGGTCCTGAGTTCAATTCCCAGCAACCACATGGTGGCTCACAACCATCTGTAATGAGATCTGATGCCCTCTTCTGGTGTGTCTGAAGACAGCAAAAGTGTACTCAAATAAATAAAATAAATAAATCTTTAAAAAAAAAAAAAAGTAACAAGTCAACCAGGGGCCTGGGGTATAAATGGCATGTAGCCCTGGGCATGATGCAGGCTGTGATGCAGGAAGGGAGGGAGGGAGGGGAAATGAATATGAATGAATAAGCAGGACCCAAATCAGAAAGTTATCAGACACATCTGATCCTTCAAGATGACAGCTCTACCCTAGGGTTTTACAGAAACAGACTAAACAGAAGGAAAATCTACTGTGCATAGACAGAGCTCAAGTCTGAGCGGGGTGTGGCTGGGTGAGATGCACACACCTGTAATCTAGCACCAGGAGGCTGAGGCAGGATGGTCACAAGTTTGAGGCCAACTGGGTACATTGTGAGTGTCTCAAAAAAAAAAAAAACAAATTAAGTTTTAGATAAGCAAAATTAAGGAAGAGTACACACATGGCCTTTAAATTTGCTGACAAAGTTTACAAGGGTTTTAGTTAGAATTTCGTTCCTCGTGTGTTTAACATAAGAGGCCAAAGGCAGAGCAACATCTGTGGACTAGCAGTGGAAAGGCCGTCGGAACAGCAACAAACATGGTTTTCTCTTAGGAAATGTTTGGATTCCCTACTGCTCACAGAGAAACAAAAATATATTACATGTAGTAAATATTTCTCAAAGCCACAGTCAATTGCACAGAACCATCATTATAATAATATTTATCAGATTACAAAACGTGGCTTAAGGAATCTATAGGGAAAGAAAAGAGTTTAAAACTTTCTTCACGGGCTGGAGAGATGTGGGTAGAGATGGCTCAGCCGTTAAGAGCACTGACTGCTCTTCCAGAGGTCCTGAGTTCAATTCCCAGCAACCACATGATGGCTCACAACCAACTGTAATGGGATATAATGTTCTCTTTGGTGTGCCTGAAGAGAGTGACAGTGTACTCATATAAAATAAATAAGTAAATCTTAAAAAAATATAAAAAAAAAAACAAACAAAAACTTTCCTCACAGGCAATGCAAAAGACAAGAGAAAATTGTACCATTTATCAAATCAAAATTTATATGGCACAGAAGTCTTCAGAAACGAAGAAGCAAAGACACAGGCTAAGCTTTGTGTACCTAAGCATGCTCTGATGGAGAGCAGACCATCATATAGAAGTATGACTGAAGCAAGTGTGTGGTGCTGCCTATCTGCTCAGACTCCTCTCTGCATGTCACTCTTTCTTGAGATATAGGGCAGGATTCCTCTAGAATGAAGGCAGAGAAGGAAGGGAACTCTTCTGGACTTTAGACTTGCTTTGAAGAAGGGTTCTAGTTTCTATTTATCCACAACAATAAAGAGAAATTCTAATAGGGTGTGAGACAGGAAGATGGGAAAGGTTAAAAAGACTTTGGAAAACCAAACAGAAACATTCTTGCCTCTGTCTCAACACTTAAGAGGCAGGAGGACCTTAAGTTCTGGGCCAGCCTGGGGTACACAGGAGGTGCTATGGTAAGTAGTATAACAAGGGGAAATTACAAAAACAGACCAACCAAGAAAATACACAGGAAGGAGAAAAAGAACTGGGGGTTTCTTTCACTTCCCAGGACATTCATAGGAAGAATATTACTATTCTTTCACAATCTTTTATACCAATTTGCCACCTTTATTTCAAGTTCACTGTACATCAAGCCTTGCCATATTCTGAAATCTAAGCACTTGCATCTGGGCAAGAAGAGGAAATTATAGCAGGGTCCGTCTTCTTCCACAATGGCCATACATTTGGTCAGTAAATTTAGTTAGACCTATCTTCCAAAAGTAAAATTAAAGTTAATTAAAATTTAAAGAGAAGAAAGAGAAAATAGGGCAAACTTTCCATATATGGACCATTACTAAGAATACAAAACATTTTAAAATTCTTGATAATGGCATGGAAAAATTATTCCAAACAGGTCTTAAGATGTAAAAATATAAAGAAATTAAAGGGAAATCAGGAGCGGTGGCCTTTAATCCCAACACTCAGGAAGCAGGGGCAGGCAGCTCTCTGTGAATTCACAGCTACCCTGGTCTACATAAGAACTGGACTACAGAGGAGGAGACGAGGGTGGGAGCTAACAAAACAAGATGAGATGTGGATGTGAACTTGCAAACCATTTAAAGAGACATCCCTAGACCTTGCTGTAACAGAGGAGAACGGCTTGTTCAATGAACTGTAATTCTTTTTTTTTTTAAAGACTTTTTATTTATTTTGTATGCATTGGAATTTTGTTGGCATGTATGTTTGTGTGGGGGTGTTAAATCCTCTGGAACTGGAGTTACAGACAGTTGTGAGCGTCCATGTGGAATTGACCCTGGGCCCTCTGAAAGAGCAGCCAGTGCTCTTAACCACTGAGCCATCTCTCCGAATGGTAATTCTTAATCTCTAACTAGACAAAATATAAACTATTCTCTTTGCCTAAGGCTATCCACTATCATCAGCTTACCTGCTGTTTCCAAAGGCTCTGACTCATAGGCCACTGTCAGTGTCTTTGAAAGATCAATGCACATTTAGTAGACGGAAGGCTGAAAGTTCATTCCTTACTCTAAAACTGGAGGCTTCCTGATAGTCTCAGAAAAAAATAGGTTTGGAGAAACACTTGACCTTAGAAAGAACTGATTCCACTTCCTATGGATACCGTTGGAGGTAGGTAACCGATGTACCATACATCATAGCACCCATATCAAAGGGCTGTTTTCAGTTTTCAGCCAGTAGCATCATTACTCCACTACCAGCAAACAACATTTAAACTCTGTAAGTATGTAACCTGACAAAATAGAACCTGTCAACTCTACAAATATAATGTATCAAGCAAAGAAACCCACAAGTGTTTTTCATTATGAAGAAAGCTAGAGAGGAGCTAGAGAGACAGCTCAGTTGTTGGCTACTGCTCCTACAGAGGACCAGAATTTGGTTCCCAGGCCCCATGTCAGGCAGCTCACAACTGCCTGTTAACTCTAGCTTCAGGAAATCCAACACCCTTTTCTGAATCATATTTACACACATAAACACACATGTGGACATATAATTAAAAATAAAATTAAATATAAAAAATTAGACCTGGAAATTTAATTTTATCCACAGAGAATAAACAGATTCATTTCAAATACACTGTAATCATGAATAAGGAAATTTCAAGGTGAATCTTATCATATGTTAGTTCAGCAGTTCTGAACTTTTGGGGTTGAATGACCCTTTCATGGGGACTGCCTAAGACCATTGAAAAACACAGATATTTATATTACAATTCATAATAGTAGCAAAATTAGAGTTATAAAGTAGCAGTAAAATAAATTTATGGTTGGGGGTAACCACAACATGAGGAGCTGTATTATAAAGGACTCAGTAAGTTGAAAACTACTGTGTTAGGTATTGGAATCTACTGACTTAAATGAATTATCACATCCCAAAGTGTACTTATCTGAAGGAAGAGCTAAGCTTTGAGTGACCCCACACTACTGAGGGAGTCAACCTCTCTAAGAAAGGCCACTCTGATGATATCCCTCCAGTGAAATGGAAGAGCACATGTGCTCTTTAAAGCTCTGAGAGTTACTTCTATATTTCTGAATACCAACTTTGTTATTGAGTTTACAAGCTGTGCAATTTAAATACACAAGATAGGAATAGTTGCCTAAAGAAGAGCTCATTGGTCCAAAGTGTAAAAATATCCTCATCAAAGGTTATCCTCAGCTGGGCAGTGGTGGCACATGCCTGCACTTGGGAGGCAGAGGCAGGAGGATCTCTGAGTTTGAGGCCAGCCTGGTCTACAGAGTAAGTTCCAGGACAGCCAGGGCTACACAGAGAACCCCTGTCTCAGAAAAAAATAAAATAAATAAATAAATAAATAAATAAATAGCTATCCTCCTGGCTTATTTCCTAAAGGAAATCCATGAAATTCCAATCCAAGCATAAACAAGGCTAAAAAATCAACAAAATGACTACTTCCACAGCTACTGTATTTAAGGCTTTCATAGTTGATGATGGAAATACAAGTTATAGGCCAAAAGAGGGCAGTTACTAAAGGGCTCTTAGGCACTGCATGGTAGGGGTGACAATACTACCATCTCATTTACAACTCTGACTTTAAATTTCTATCTAATCCAGTTGTTTCCAATATTAACTATAGATCCCAGTCTTCATCTGGGTGTTGGATGGAAGGCAGTATAAGAATTATTCTAATTAATGGGGGAAGGGAGTGGGGTTTAAATAAGCACAGCAACCACAAGCTGCTACTTTTGAAAGTTTAGTCATCAGGGTGTGGCAGCAGTTGAAAGGGATTAGGAGGTGTGGCCTTGCTAGAGGGAGTGTGTCACTGGAGGTCAGTGGTTCTCCCTGCTCTGCTGCCAATGGATCTAGTTGTAGAACTCTAGACCTCTCCAGCACCATGACTGCCTGTGTGCTCCCATGCTTCTAGCTATGACAACAATAGACACAGTCATGGTGTTTCTTCACAGCTGTAGAACAATGACTAGGACACCTCTACCAAGCCAGTGCTCTGAAACATTAGACTGGGAACACAGCTGGCAAAAGTAAGTTTATTCTTGAAATGCAAATGGAGAACAGCACTGATGTTAATGGGATGAGGACAAACAGGCAAATTCGGATTTGCACATAGGCAAATGGACTCCAATGCCATGCACAGCACAGACTTCCTGTCCATCACCATCTCATAGACAGCTCTGAAAAATAAAGGATTATTCTAAAAATCTTACGTCAGACTTTCCAGGATTGAAACAGAAACTACCAGAAGACTGAGTTTATTAATCCAGGTGACAAATGGAAGCCAATCTCAAAGTAATTTACAAGTAGACTTTAAATTCAAAAGTCTGGTGAAGCTAATTTATGGTCTGCATTCAAAACCCTATAGAAGAGCCGGGCGTGGTGGCGCACGCCTTTAATCCCAGCACTCGGGAGGCAGAGGCAGGCGGATTTCTGAGTTCATGGCCAGCCTGGTCTACAGAGTGAGTTCCAGGACAGCCGGGGCTATACAGAGAAACCCTGTCTCAAAAAACAAAAAAAAAACAAACAAACAAAAAAAAAAAAACCCTATAGAATGAGAGGCTGTGTCTTCAAAGAACATTAGGAAAACTTAGAATTGGTGTCAAAGTTTAACTAAGAAGCCTCTGCTACAAACAATGGCCATACAACAGCTCCAGAGAAGCCATTATCAGCTCTACTCTAAAGAAATGACTTGTCCAGGTGTGGTAGCACATGCCTTTGATTCAAGCACTCAGAAGGCAAAAGCAGGACAACGCAGGGCTAAACAGAGAAACCCTGTCTCAAAAAGAACAAAAACAACAAAATCTTTCTATTTTTCTTTTTGTATCTATGTCTGTGCCTGAGTATGTACAGGAGCCCACCGGAGCCATCAGAGGGCGTCGGAGCCCCTGGAGCTGGAGTTATACCTAGGTGCTGGAACTGACACGGTTCCTGTGCAAGAACAGCAAGCAGAGCCATCTCTCCATCTCCCTCCACTTCTTTCCACTACCACATACAACCTATCCACTGAATTAGCTTTTGTACCCACATGTTTATCTTGAAGTGGTAACAGACAATACTTTAAGACAATGTGACCTTCAGAAAAACACAGTGAATTGAAACATTTGTTGTCTTCTAACTTGAGTAAAGAATTACTTATGTGATCTACAGAACAAGTAAATATTTTATCTTCTTCATGTAGTAAAAAAAAATCCTAAGGTTTACCTTACAACACTGTTGTTAGGACAATAAAATAACATATATAAGGCAGGATTTAAATACAGTGCTAAATATCATCAACTTATAATGCAAAGCTCTACCAGCCAATCACAGCAGTAAAGTTTAATTTGTGCAACTAACTGAATATGAAATGAAAATATGAATATGAAGAGCTTCCATATTTATCAAAGCACTGGAGAAAAATCTACACCTTTATGCTAAGAAAGCATTGTATCCGGCTAGTAACATAGTGTCCATACACTCTGGCTCTTTTAACCTAACAGACTTGAGACCTGAGAGTCCTAGTCTACCACAGGTCACTGTCAAGTTAGAAGACAACAAATGTTTCAATTCACTGTCTTTTTCTGAAGTTCACTGTCAGTAACATGTACTAGAAAAGTGGGGGATACATTTTGCAAACAAGGCACAGATTTAAGTGAAACATGCCATCTTGGTTGTTTGTTTTAATGTATCAATATAAAAAGGATACAGCTAGTATGAATGTGAATTGCCTATCCCACTCTGCTCCAGGCTTGCGGAGGTTTGTGCTGCACTGGTTTGGACCTGCAGGCAGTCCAACACAAGTGTTGGACTTAAGCCAAATACTGAAGTAATGAGCCAAACTCCCTGCATGAGGAAACCAAAGCACTGAAGAAATGAAATGCACTCAGTAACCATTTGGGATTATTTACTAGAAAGTGACTACAGAGCCTGCAATTTGGGCCTCACATTGCTAACAACGTCAACTGCCACTTGGTTTCTTGTTCAGCAGGAGAATAAACAAAGTGCTGACCTTCTGAGGCATGAGATTGTTTTCCATGTCTATACTTAAGAGTCAAAGGGCAAGGACACTTGGTATCCAGCTCAGGGAGAAAAACCTTGTCAGCATCCATAAAGCACATGTGTGGTGACTGGTGCATGGCCACCCCTGAGCATCTACTATTACACAAACTTCTTAGTCAAAGATACAGCCCTAATGTAAAATGACGACATGGGCCCTGAACAACAAAAGAAACTTCAGGGAGCACTGATGAGTTTATCAGTTGTTAGTGAGAAATTAAACTACAGCACTGTGAAAGAGAAAAGGGCTGGTGTGGAAGAAGTTAGTCCAAGGGAGAAGGAGAACCAGGGTGCAGAGATGTTCAAAGTGACCATCAAGAAAGGGAAGGACAGCAAGAGATGGAGAGCTGAAGCAAGGCTGGGGCATAATCCCAGCATCCTCTTACTATACTCCATTCCCTGACATAACTACAATGTGAATCTTAATAGAAACAAAAATTCTCTTCCATCCCAACAGGCTAATCTCCAACTTGACAGTTGCTTTAGATATATTTTCTAACTTCAAGATGCATCACAAGAATACAAAGTAGGCCATCACATCCTTTTCAGGCTGGGGTTACACTTTATAGCATGCTAACACATTTGCTAACTGCAAAAGCTTTCAGTGTAAACAATGAGCCAGCAATTTAAGTAAATATCAATTCCTACACAATGTAAGACAGTTCATAATCATTTTAAGGGAGCTACTTTCTGGTTTTCTCTCTCATAACTTGCTTATTAATTCAATGGTTTTTCCAAAAGTCTGTGCCTTTGTCCTTTAACTGAGGAAAAAGTAGAAGTATGAGCACCACACCTTGTCAGCGATCACTTAAGGTTTCTGTTTGTTTTCTCATTCACTTCTGTAGGATATTATCCCTTAAACTGGGCATTCTTGTTTCAAAGAAACGGGGAGGTATATCTGATCCTGTGAAACTCCCATCTCATGACTGGAAAGATAGATCAGATGCAAAAGTACTTCCTGAGTATGCACGAGAACCTGAGTTTAATCCCTAGAAAGCACATCCAAATGATGGGCTCACTGGGACACACTGAGCCCTCAGCACTGGAGAGACAGAGGCAGGCAGAGCCCTGAGTTTGATGAACAGCTAGCCAGCATATCTGACTTGGTGAGATGCACGCCAATGACAGCCCCATTTTAGAAAAACAAGTGTACAGAACCAAAGGAACAACACCCAAGATTAGCCTTTGGCTTACACACTAACACACACATACACACGAGCACACACACACACACACACACACACACACACACATACACACACACACACACATAGGCAGGCATGCACACATGCACCCTTTCAATTAATAAAATGTAGTGGCCAAATATACAGACATCATAAATTACCAGGAATCTAAAAATAAGATTTAAAATAACATATGTTTACTTATACCTTGTTTTAAAGAAGCTAAGTCAATACAAAAAGCTGCCAAGGTGGCGGCAAGATGGCTCAGCCAGTAAAGGCAAGTGTCACCAAGACTGGTGACCTGAATTCCAACTCTGAGTCCCACCCCAGAGAGAAAGGAGGAAAGAGAGAACTGACTATCAGCAAGCTGCCCTCTGATCTTAACATTCGAACCCTGGTATATACCCTTACCCCAACTGAATAAATAAGTGTAATTTTAAAAATTTTTTTAAAGTTCCAAAGAGTAGTACAGGGATGTATAGACAAGGATACTGGGTTTCACTGAGGTAAAGAATTCTTCATTTCAAAGAACACATTAGAGGCTTTGAACAGCAAATACATGTTTCTCCTTTGAAGAAGTTAGTAAGATTCATACACTCTGGTTGGTCCTTCCATAGCAATGCATTGCAGGTGTATTATGAGTCTCTTCTACTGTATGCTCAGCATAAGGTACTGCATATACCTCATGTATACTCAAAAAAAAAATCAAACTAGAGAAATGAAATCTATGGGAGGGGCAGAGAGATGGCTCGGAGGTTAAGAGTCGTACTTGCTTTTCTAGAGGTCCTGAGTCCAATGCCCAGCAACCACGAGGTGGCTCTCTACCTTCTCTAATGAGATCTGTGACTCTTCTGATGTGCAGGTATACATGTATGCTAGAGAAGAGCCTTATTGTGGCACACAGTCTATTTGTACTGATTACATAGCAACAGTGCTCACAAGATCTCAAACAGAGAGCTCTCTTAATGAGACAACACAGGAAAGGGAAACATCTCAGCTCTGATTTTCCTTTTATTTATTTATTTATTTATTTATTTATTTTTTGGTTTTTTGAGACAGGGTCTTTGTGTGTAGCCCTGGCTGTCCTGGAACTCACTCTGTAGACCAGGCTGGCCTTGAACTCAGAAATCCGCCTGCCTCTGCCTCCCGAGTGCTGGGTTTAAAGGCGTGCGCCACCACGCCCGGCGATTTTCCTTTTTTTAATTTTTTTAAAATTTACTTATTTTATGCATATGAGTATACTGTCGCTGTCTTCAGACACACCAGAAAAGGGCATCCTACTCCATTATAGATGGTTGTGAGCCATCATGTGGTTGCTGGGAATTGAACTTGGGACCTCTGGAAGAGCAGTCAGTGCTCTTAGCCACTGAGCCATCTCTCTCCAGCTCCCCAGAAGTTCTTCTTGATTGAACCAATGCAAAATATGTTTCCATGGGACACAACTGTGAATACAGGGACCATGGCTGTTAATCACTAGTTGTGAACTTGCCTAGCATTTGGGAGATTTGGGACTTAACTCCAGTACTGCAAATGAAACACAACAAAAGCACAACAAAGAGCACTGTATATTTAACTGTAGGTTATAATCATAATGTTATAAAATTCATTGGGATAGTCATAACACTACCAATCTTGTAGGCATTCTGTTCAGTTGAAAAAGGTCTTAAGTCTAGCTTCACTTTTAGCAAAATACAAGAAAAGTAAAGTAGTGCCTCTAACAGATTTAAGTTCAAATACTTCATCCCAGACCAGTAAGATAGCTCAGGGCTTGCTGCCAAGTCTGATGATCTGAGTTTTGATTCTCAGGACCCACGTGGTAGAAAAAGAGAACTGACTTCAGAAATGTGTCCTCTGACCTCTACATGCACACTATGACACAAGGCTAACTTCTCAGTGTGGCTTTACCTCTATCTCTAAGTTTTGTCCCCAAGACCTTCCTGAGGTTGATGCCTTCCTGCTACTCAACACTCAGAGCAGCCTTTCCCACTAAAGCAGCAGCCCTTGTCTGAGGCCGAGTCCAGCAGCTGTGCGCCTCAGGGCCCCTTGGGAAAGCCTGATATGCAGAGGCACCAAGGATTCTAGCACCCCAGTTCTGCTATGTTGGCTCTCTGTCGGCCTACCTGCCTGAGGGTGGGAAAAGGGAGAAAGAACATGTAGGATGTGATGAAAAAGAACCAGCGACTGCAGGAACTTTTCCTAAGTCACCACCCAAAGTGATGAGCATGGTAAATGCTCTGAGAACTGATTCTGTCTGTGGTGACTCCTTCATTTTGTAAGTGTGTGCTCTGGATCAGAAAGTAGAAGTTATCAAAAAAAAAAAAAAATCAGATGCAAATGTCTAGTCAGCTCCTAGTCTTGAAGCCTGGTCTGCCCACAGCATAATAAGCAAACCACTCCAATGAAGCTTACTCACCAGGAAAGGAAGCCAAGTGGGAGGATACAAGAGAACTGAGGCTCCGCCTCTCCAAGGATGCAATTATAGGCATGTAGAGCTGAAATGCCACTATTTTTCATTTGTATTTTATGTGTATGGATATTTTGCCTTCATGTACATCTCTGTACCACATGTATGCCTGGTGCTCTCCAAGGCAAGAAGAGGGTATTGAATCACCTAGAACTGGAGTTACCAACAGTTGTGAGCCACCGTCTGGGGATTAGAAATCAAACCTGGGTCCTCTGGCAGAGCAGGCAGTGCCCTAAGAAGCCTGAGAGACCTAACAGACCCCTGCTGAGTCAGCAGCAGTGAAGCCAGAGGCGAGCATCCCTCTCCTGTGTAAGTTTATCAAATATATTTTCAGGTCACTCTGGAAATTCACAGCAAGTATCATTGGGCCTGGGGACTGCACAGAGACAGGTCTCACACTGCTCCCAAAAGAGAGACTACATGTACACACCATACTACATTTTGCTCCTTCAAAAGTTATTCTAGGGCTGGTGAGATGGCTCAGCGGGTAAGAGCACCCGACTGCTCTTCCGAAGGTGATAAGTTCAAATCCCAGCATCCACATGGTGGCTCACAACCATCCATAACGAGACCTGGCGGCCTCTTCTGGAGTGTCTGAAGACAGCTACAGTGTACTTACATATAATAAATAAAATAAATCTTAAAAAAAAAAAAAAAAAAAAAAAAAAAAAAAAAAAAAAAAAAAAAAAAAGTTATTCTAACTGAAGAGGTGACTGTTTTTAATTGGCTTATACTGTACATCATATTGGCATATCTAATTAGCCTATAACAGGAGCTGCTTGGGAAACAGAGGGAGGGAACCACCAGTTCAAGGCCTATCTGAGCTTACAGAAGGTTAAGGCAAGCCTAGGCAGCTTTCTGAAATTCTATCTCAAAAACAAAAAGGACAAAAGAAGGGAAGCCCAGCCAGGCATTTGGTGGAGCATGCCTTTAATCCCAGCACTCCGGAGGCAGAGAGGCAAGCAGATTTCCGAGTTCGAGGCCAGCCTGGTCTACAGAGTGAGTTTCAGGACAGACAGGGCTACACAGAGAAACCCTGTCCTGAAAAAAAAAAAAAAAAAAAAAAAAGAAGAGAAGGCCGGTGCATGGCTGAGTGGCTGAGAGCTTGCCCAGCATGTATGTCCTGGGTGCAGTTCCTGACACCACAGAAGGAGAAATGACAAAGACAGAAAAGAGGGAGAAGTTATTTAACTTAGAGATACAGAAAATATATTTGATAAAATTACACAAGACATTTCCCAAATATGGGGAAGAGATGGCTACCCAGATACAGGAAGTACTCAGAAACCAAGCCAAAGAGAAAATACCATGTGTGCTACAGTTCAATATCATATTTATGGAAAAAAATATTGAGAATCATATGGGAAAATATCAAATCACATAGAAAGGCAAATCCATCAGAATAACAGCAGATGTCCTCACTAAAAAAAAATCTAAAGGCCAAGAGAAAGGAGTGGTCCATTTCAAGCGCTGAAAACCAATGGCCAAGAGAGATTACTATGTCCAGCAGAACTATTCTTCACAATTGGAGAGGGGGAAAAGTTTCCATGATAAACACAAGGTAAAGGAATTTATTACCACTAATCCAGCAGTACAGAAGCTATAAGAAGGAATGCTACACACCGAAGAAGAAAAAATAACATTCATGAGAATGAACAAGGAACTAAACTGAAGCAGAAAGCAAGCATATATGAGGAAAACAGCAAACATTATAAAATCAACAAAATAGCCAGGTGGTGGTGGCTCACACCTTTAATCCCAGCACTCAGGAGGCAGAGACAGGCAGATCTCTCAGTCTGAGGCCAACTTGGTCTACAGAGTGAGTTTCAGGACAGCCAGGGCTTCACAGAAACCCTGTCTTGAAAACCAAAAGAAAAACCAAAACAAATGGGTGCTGCTGAGAAAGGCAAGGAGACTTTTGTTGAGAAGTGTGCCCAGTGCCACACTGTGGGGAAGGATGGCAACCGAACACACAAGGGAGGGTTCCTCCAGCCAATGCTTTCTTTTACACAGTTGCCAACAAGAACAAAAGGGTCATCTGTTGCTATATAGGGAACTGGTTACCCAGAAACAAGAAAAGCCCTGTGCTTGAGAAAGTTATTTTCTAAAATACAATGTATTGAAGCACAACCCAATTGTTCACATTACCAAAGCAGCATTTCCCTGGAGTTTAAGTTTGTGACACCCAATCTCATCCTTTTTACCTACTTAAATAAAAAATATGTTCATATCTCACTATGTGACCATATTTATAGAATCTGGAATGTGTTGCCTGAACTGTATAAAGTTTTACAAAGAAGTGAAAATATTTGTTGTACTTTTTATTAAATTCTATATCAATTATAAATTTTTATTAAATATTTTATAGTATGAAAAGAGAAAGAAATTCCTAGAATCAAAAGAAAATGCAGCATACTAAAGCATATGGATGTGTCACAGGCAGCCCTAAGCAGAAAGCTCTAGCTGCAGCACTGACACCCTGACGTCATTACTTTGATCCTCACCTGGACATAACTGGTACTCTCTAAATGTGAGGTAAACAGAGTCTGATATAAATTATGTGATTTACTTAACATGGTAAATAATTTTCAGATTCAACTATTTTAGTCTGTGTGTCAAGGCTTCTTTCCTTGGACTGCATGGCTTGTAAACTATTGTAATAAAATCAAAAAGGCACATTATAATCTTAGTTCAAGAAGTATTAGGGAAATACTAGGTTAAAGAAATGCTAAAATAATTTTCTAAGATTCTTACAATAGATATGTATGTTCTCATATCCCGAGCACATACTAAGTACTTAAAGACAACATGAAATACAGTAGACTCCTCCTGATAGGCTCCACATCTCAAGATTTGACCAACCACAACATAAAAATACTCACATAAAATATCTGTATCTACCATGTACTGACTTTATTTTGTCATTATTCAGCATAATAATAATTTACATAGAATTTACATTGTTTTAGGAATTATAAGTAATCTAGAATTATTTAAAATAAAGGAGGATATATGTAAGTCACATGCAAATGCTACACAATTTCATGAAAAGGAGCTGAGCGTAGGTGTTGGTGTGTGTGCAGGGACATGGTGTCCTAAGAGCAGTCTTCTCAGAGACAGAGACACAGACACATGTGTGCACTCACTATTGCCAGAATAAAAAGTAGCTGGCCTAGGCACGTACCAGGAAAACTCCAAGTCTACCTGCTACTCCTTTCTTTACTTTTTTTCTCATTACTCTTTGTTTACTTCATACTGGGGGAAAAGCAGGCACATTTCTATAGAGTAGCACGATTGACTGACTAGACTTTACAATTAAATAAATCCAAGTCCATTGCTACAATTAACACTGTTTTAAACTAAATGAGTAAAAGGTATTCTAATTTTCTTAATTAACAAAGCACCTTTAATTAAAGTCAATATAGAATTACATTGGAAAAGAAACAAAAAACCTGAAGAACAGCATATGTGAAGAAACCAGCCAGCTAAAGGGACTGTGCTTACCATTGAGAAAGAAAATACATTTCTAGTACAGGCTATAATGAAAGCACTTATTTGATTATTTTTCAAAAATAAATGTGATAACTCAGTGGCCTGGATAGTCTCTAATTACCAGTTTCTTTCCCCTATTCCCCACTCAAAAAACATAAGCCAGGTCACCTGAAGTCTAATTTAGCAGGTGTCTGGAGCAGGAGCTGGATAGCTTTGAGAATCTGCATAGACAGTAAAACCACCTGTTATACGACTAGTGACTCCAGAGGTGAGCAGCACTGGTTCGTGAATAATCAAGATCCGGTTGAAAATGATTTGTGAGCTTAAGGCCAGAGATGGCACACATGGTCTTTAGGAACATGCATTGATATGGTTAAAAGATTAGGATTTATCACCTCCCGTACTGGGCTGACTACACAGATAACAGGAGAGGAAAGGTTTCGTGTGCACCCACTAACCTTGGCTCTTGCTCTTGGTGTCTCTATCATTGCCTGGGAGACTGCAGTCACAACTTTCTGACTCTGCCCTTTTGAGACAACTGCAAGGACATGTAGCTGCTTTTTTAGACTCTGTCTATAAATGTTCACATGATTCTACCTCTAAAAGTGATTTTAGGGTTACCTCAGCAAACTCTGTTAAATAAAAGTAAAATAAGTGTATGAAAATACACAGTTTACAAAGGGAAATTGAAGTTGGACTCACCTGTCCATTTTTTCCAAATTCCAGCTCTATTATGGCAACAGGGCTGTGTATCTGAGTTGAGTGCCGTGACTGAGACTTGCCATCGACTCTCCAGCTCAGGCCCCTAAGGCCGTTGTCCCAGCGGCTCTGCTTCATGAGGCTCTCTCGGATTTTTATCTTGTGGCTCTTCCAAAACTTGGAGATAACTGCAGCTTGCTCACTGGTGATGCCACCTTGCTTTTTGGTTTGAGCAGTCAGGAATGCCTCTAACTGGTTGGAATCCATGTCTGCAGATGCAATAGACTATAAAGATAAAAGAAAAAGCAATATATTTGAACTTGGTAGATAACTAGACAAAGCTAGCTGCCTAGCTACAGGACATATTTTGATTGAACTTAGTTTCACCAGGACTCCTCTCGGATAGGCTGCTGTTGCCCTGTGTCATGGAGATCCTGAAGCTGTGGATCTGTAGGACCGGCCCTGAATCTGGGCCTAGGTGGTAGTTAAATTGATCAGTCTGCTACTTCTCCCACACGACACTACCAGAGCTAACTCTCTGGCTGGCCAGGCAAGGCTCAGAGCCAGCTCTTCGGTGCTCAGCGGGGCCAGTTCTCCAGAGCCAGCTCTCCCAGGCTGCCTAGGTAAGGAAGGGGCTAGGGCAGGATCAGCTCTCCCATGTGGGCAGGGCGCCACTGTGTGGTAGCAAATCAACACGACCTCCGGAGGCATGGTCTTTGGTTTTATGGCCTTTGGTGGGTCCAGACATGACCCTGAGCAGCAGCACAGGCCGAGACATCACCATGGTCTCAGGTGGCAATGCAGGCCTCTCTCACATCAGGCTGTTCCTCACTGCCAGCCTGTCTTCAGTTCTCTCTTCATAGTCACAAACTTCTTACCTTCTCTGTCTCTCCCATCTCTGCAACTATATACTTGCTCATTGCAATACAGGGCCCACACTGCTAGCCTGTGGTCTGTGGCTGTCTTCAATCCAGCCCATGCTGCACAGCCAAGACATCTATTACTTCTATTGAGTCTCATATTCTACTCAGAAGCACTAAGTATTGATCACAGAAAACCACTAACTTTCCATAAAAACCAGAGAGCCAGAGTCCTAACTGTTGAGCCATGTTTCTCTGGTTGGTTCTCATAAGTGACTGCTCACAGATATGGATACTGGCATCGCTGCTGCTGCTGCCCCTGCTGCTGCTGATGATGATTAAAAAGTCAAACTGATTCTTTCTACCATCAATGATATAAAAATGTCACCACCAGAGATGGCTCAGCGGGTAGGAGCACCCGACTGCTCTTCTGAAGGTGATGAGTTCAAATCCCAGCAACCACATGGTGGCTTACAACCACCCTTAAGGAGATCTGACCCCTTCCTCTGGTGCGTCTGAAGTCAGCTACAGCGTACTTATGAAGAATAATAAGAAAACGAATCCTTGGACTGGAGAGACCAACCGGAGCGAGCGGGGCTGGCCGGAGCGAGCAGAGCCAAACGGGGATGGCAGGAGCGAGCGGGGCTGGAGCGAGTGGGGTTGACCGGAACAAGGGAAAAAAAAAAACTCAGAAGTAAGCCAACTAGTTTAGTTTAACAATTTGTAGGAAAGTTGAGAAGGTGGTGTAAGTCAAACCAGTGTGCCAAAACTCATAACTATCCATAGGCAAAAAGGAGCCACCAAATGTTGGACACATGGATAATTACTATGCAAAGCTAAATCTAAGGACAAAAGTAGCTGAGGTGAAGTGGGAACCTCAGAAGCTTCCTTCCAGATGCTGGTGTGCTCCCTTGGCCAGATGCTGGTGTGGGTACACCAAACCAGGTTGAGGGCAGCTGCAGTCGCACAGGCCAGGGACAGCTACAGATCTACTGTTGTTGATGTCTCTCTATTAATATAAAAGTTGTGTGGAAGGATTGGTGAGATGGTTCAGTGGTGAAGAGCACTGGCTGCTGCTGCTCTTCCAGAGGTCCTGAGTTCTATTCCCAGCAACCACATGGTGGATCATGACAATCTGTGAAGGAATCTGATGCCCTCTTCTGGCATACAGGTGTATATGCAGAGAGAGCATTCATATATTTAAAAAAAAAAGTTAAAAAGAAAAAGAAAACAAAAATGATGATGATAAAGTAAAATAAATAAAAATTTAATTTTCTTTAAAAAATTGTGTGGTAAACACCCAATCATCCTGATAGATTGTTTCACATTACAGTTGAACACATTTGCTGCTTAATTGCCATATTACATAGAAATATTACTTTAAAGACTAGCCTGGTGGCTCTTGACTATAATGTCAGCACTCGGGACATAAAGTCAGGAAAATAGCCAAGAATAAATCTGGCCTGTTTATATAAGTTCTAGGGCAGGTAGAGCTACATGGCAAGTCCCCAGGGGGAGGGAGTGATTACTGAGCATATTATACTAGAATTGAGTTAAATATTCCTCTTAGTATCTTCTTTTACGATACTGAAACTCTGTACCATTTCCTCCTCATTCTACTCTGAGATTTTACTCTGGGATGTGTGTGGTGATGCTCCCCTGTACTGACAGTCTGAAAGCAGCAGCAGCACCCCCCACATCCTCAGCTACATAAGGAGTTCCAGGACAGCAGATCTTATTCTGACATAACTCTGTCTAGGACATAAAAGCTATTTTGGTTGAGTTTCAATCAGTATCTTGATCTGGGGTCAATCCATCCTTTTCTTTTTTTTTTTTTTTTTAAAAGATTTATTTTTATTTTATTATATGTAAGTACACTGTAGCTGTCTTCAGACACTCCAGAAGAGGGCGCCAGATCTCGTTACGGATGGTTGTGAGCCACCATGTGGATGCTGGGATTTGAACTTATCACCTTCGGAAGAGCAGTCGGGTGCTCTTACCCGCTGAGCCATCTCACCAGCCCAATCCATCCTTTTCTTAACACAATTTAAACATAAATGAGGAATTGACTTAGGATTGAATTTAAAAAGTCATGCGTTCTCATTTAATATCAGTTGTTAATTCAAAAAAGGCCCACATCAGCTTCATTACAGTTTTCTTCTCATTTTTAAACATGTAAAAATGCAAAAAGCATTCTCAGCTGGGAGGTACATGCCTTTTGTCCCAGCACTCAGGAGGCTGAGGCAGGAAGAGACAGCTTGGTCTACAGAGTGAGTTCTAGGCAGCCAGGACTATACAAAAACAACAAGCAGACAAACAAACAAACACTATCTCCAAAAACAAACAAGAGGCAGGCAGATTTCTGAGTTCAAGGCCAGCCTGGTCTACAGAGTGAGTTCCAAGACAATCCTATACAGAAAAACTGTCTCGAAAAACAAAAAACAAAAACAAACAGCAAAGAACGAAAACAGAAATAATTCTCAGTTTATGAACTATATAAGGACAGGAAATATGGTCAAGCCCTGCTCAAGAACATACCACAGAATAGGCTGACCCAAGTCCCCGTGACTGCAGTGTCCCACCTGACCCTATATGAGGAAACTGGTTTATAACAACCACGGCCTAGAAATTAACTTTGTTGACTTGAGAAAGTGCCTTAGAACAGTTTTAGTAAACACTAAGTTTTTCAGAAATGTGACTAAAATAACTTGTACTTTGGTTAGGTTTCATATAAACAGGATACTGAACATTTGGAAGAATCATTGCTGAGTTTAAAGTGTGTGAACTGCCAATGCAACACAGCTGTATATTAAATGCATTTGTTGCTATATGTTCACAGTGATTCCACATATAGGTGCAATATAAACATATACATTCAATAGTGCTTGAATGCTTACATCTTACAAAATCTCAGATTACTGTAGTTCCCTTTATTTTCATTTATTTATGCCATGCTGATGTTTTAAAAAAATACAAACTATATTTTGTGTGTGCATATGTGTGTGCATGTGTGGGCTGTGTATGTACATATGTGTGCTGTGTGTGCATGTGTGTGTGCACATGCGTGGTGTGTGTATGTGCCTATGTGTGATGTGTGTGCATATGCATGGTGTATGTGTGTGCATGTGTGTGCAAATGTGTGCTGTGTGTGTATATATGTGCTGGAGGAGGGGAGAGATCATGCATGTCTGTACACGTAAATGAAGAGGCCAGAGGTCAGTGTTAATGTCTTCTTTAGTCACTTTCCATCTTCCTTTTGAGCCACAATGTCTCAGTAATCCTGGAGCTCACTGACTAGGTCTGTGTGTCACCATTACCACTTCCACACTGGAGTGAATTACACATGTATGCTGCTGTGCCTAGCCTTTTACATGGATGCCGGGAAACCAAATTCAGCTCCTCATGTGTGAATATCAGGCACTTTACAACTGAGTCAGCTCCCCAGCTCCATATACTTACATAAGAACTTATTATAAGGATATAAAACCAGTCATAGGAAAAACGTTTATTATAAAAGGTAAACAGGGGCTTGACAGATGGCTCAGCAGTAAAGAGCCCTGGCTGCCCTAGCAGAGGACCCAGGGTTCAATTCCTAGCCACCAATATGACAGTTCACTGTGACTTCAGTCTCAGGGGATTGAACGCCCTCCACTGGCCTCCCTGGGCACCAGGCATGCAAATGGTGCACAGACATCACATGCAGACAAAACACACACATACATAAAGAGAAATAATAAAATTTTAAATGAATACAAACATAGGCTCAGAACTACTATGTATATAGTATTCAGAACTACTCCTCTCCAGGCCCCCATTTACTTTTTATAGTAAACATTTTTTCTAATTTCTGAGCAGAAGCTCAACATTAAACCTATGTGACCACAACGCTCCTGCTTCCTACACTGAAACCAAACAGCACTAACCTGCTCACAAGTCCCACAGCTGCATCCCAAAGGCAGTTCCTTCCTGTGCCTCTCTGCTACTGGGGCTGCCGGAAATGCCCTTCACCCACCACTGGCCTCATTAGCCTCTTCTACCCATTGAAACATGTTTTTCCCAGTGTCTTCTTCCCTAGTAAGGCCCCTGTCACTGTACTTGCCTCAGCACAATGAAGGGACCTGCTTGCAAGTCTCTTTAACCCACTGATTCTATTCTGCAAGACTAACACATCTGACACCGTTCTCTGACATAGGATTCAAACTGTAACAGGCATCCTGTCTGAATGACAAGGCACCAGAGCAAGGTGTGCTTGTATTAAAAAAAAAAAATAAAAACAAAAACAAAAAATAAGCCTCTCAAACTGTAAACCCCAGCTTTTATTAAATTTAAAATGAAACACAAACTCAAACAAATGTATAACTGTGACTCTTAGACATGTATACATAAATAAGAAAATCTTTGGGATCTAAGACTATGCAAAGTGTCTCTTGACAACAAGACACAATTCAAAAAGAAAAACTCACAAAATCACACTCATCAAAATTAGCTTTTTCTGTGAGCAAGGGGCAAGCTTGCTTCAGCAGCACATATACAAACCTTGGAAGATAGGATGACTGGGCTGAGAGACACAACATAGGACCAGTGTCCAAGACAGAAGTTTTCTACACTTAGCCAGAGCAGGCAAGATAGTCCAGTGAAACAAGCCAGGTGACCTGAATTTGATCACTAGAGCCAATACAAAACAGAGAAAGACCAAACTCCACAAAGCTGCCTTCTGAGCTCTACAGGCATACCCTGGCATGTACACATTGTGTATGTGTGTGTGTGTGTGTGTGTGTGTGTGTGTGTGTGTGTTTTAATTGTATCTTGTGCACATGGGTGTTTTGTTTGCATGTAAATCTGTGCACCACATGCATGCTGTACCCTCAACCCCAGAAGCCAGAAAAGAGCACCACATACCCAGGAACTAGAGTTACAGGAAGTTGTTCACCTCCATGTGGGGAACCTCAGTTGAGAAAATGCCTCCACCAGACTGGTCTGTGGCAAGCTTTCAGGCAATGATCTTGATTGGTGTAGATGGGCCCACTCAGCCCACTGTGGGTGGGGCCACCTCTAGGCTGGTAGTCTGGGGTGTATAAAAAAAGCAAGTTGAGCAAGCCATGAGAAATAAGTTAGTAATGAGCATTTTCTGTGACCCTCTTCATAAGTTCCTGCCTTAATTTCCTGCCCTGACTTCCCTGCTTGATGGACTATAAGCTATAAAATGAAAGAAACCCTTCCCAAGTTGATTTTGGTCATGGTGTTTATCACAGCCATAGTAAGCCTAAGAAATGCAACATGAAATTATGAAATGTCACAATAACACTCACACCTTGAGAAAGCCATAGGTAAGCTGTGGTATCTCAGGCATTATTCACGTTGTAAATACACATTCATGGTAGCCTACACCCAAGTTATTCTCAACCTGTCATATGTTTGGATATAATCAAACATTGTTTAACATGACCAAATATAAAATTCTGTGACTATGTGTAACAAAAACAAATACCATAAAGACTTCAAAAACACCCTGGACTCTACCTAAAATCAATTCAAATTTGAAATATTTCAACAGATCCACCCAGCCCTTCTTTTATCATAACACCACAGCTAAAGAGAATTAATCCTAGGCCCAGGTCGCTCTCCTTCCCTCTACTTGCTTTCTACTTGGGAATCACAGTTACAGTTATAATACATGTATTGCCACATCTACTCCAGTAGTGACCCCCTGACAGGCTGGAAAGTCTGGGCACGGTCCCGAGGCAAAAAGCTCATGGAAACTTAGTCTCCTGGAATTGTGGCATCCTGTATAAAGAATGCTCCAATGTCCTGGCTTTAGTTGGTAAACAGATCTGTGTGCTTTCCCTTAATATTGCTTCATTATAAGTGCTCCTAAGGATTCATATTTTGGCATATAGCTAAATTAGATTCTAGGCAGTCCTTGATCCAACCTTAGCAAAGTATAGCTAAGTCACTGCCCTACACAGGAATTCACCACTACCTAGGAATAAAGAAGTTTTCGACCTGAGAAGGAACTAGAGTAGTTACTTAGAACTATAGCTAGTTGAGTTACACCCATATACAAGTATTTACAATGGCCTAGGGGGAAGGTGAACTATGGCAAGGGCACAAAGCCCTTGCCCCTGACTTCTAAGTTTAAGCTGACCTTATGTGGAATTGTTTTTGATCCCAGTTGTTAACCTTGAATCTTATCCCAGTAGGTTCCTGCCAGTCCTTCCCCGCTTGAATTACTGTTTTGTTATCTTGCTGGTGTGTCACCTAACTTCCCCATTTTCTTCTGTATAAAAGTCTGATGCTCAATTTGACATTACATTCAGATCCACACTTCTTCGGGTAGTGTCTGTTTGTCACCCCACTTCCGCCGACTCCATGCCCATCTGTCCGAACCCCTGATCCCCATGGATTGAGGGGGCCGACTAGGCCCAGTCCATGGTAATGTATAGTTTCAAAGTACAGAGATATTTAAACACATAAAAATTTACATCTTAGGCACACACAATTAGATCCTATTCTCGATAAACATTGCCAGTGTTTAAAAAAATTAAATAATTATTGCACACAATTAAGTAGTCTCTAGGTCTCTAAGAAACAAGTCACCATATCGAAAATTAAGAGCAATTCACATGCTATAAGGCCAAAATTGATAACAAGGTCCATCAAAAACTAAGGCTGTAAGGCTATGACAATTATCTTTGCAAAAGTAGCAGAGCTTCTCTGGGGGATGGTTTGGCAGCTTCTCACAAAGGTGAGCATACTGGCCACCCATTCAAACCAATGCTTCCCTGGCATTCACCTAAATCAGTCCAAATTTTTCTCCACATACAACCTGTACAAGCATGCTTACAGAAACTTTACTCTCAGTTACCAAAACTTGCAAGGAACAAAGATGCCTTACCCCCAGAGAGTGGAATGTGTCTGTTCATTTGTTTAAGTTTTTGTTCTTATTATTTGCACCCAGGCTTTCTACTACTGAACTAAATCTCCAGCTCACAAACAATGGAGTATTATTCAATGCTAAAAAGAAATGTGTTATTATGGCATTAAAAGACTACAGGGTGTCTATTACTAATTGAAAAAAAAAAGTCTGAAAACACTACCTACTGCATGATTCCAACTATTAGGATATTCTGAGAAAGGTAAAAGCAGGGACACAAGAAAGAGATCAGTGGCCGTGAGTGTGTGTGTGTGTGTGTGTGTGTGTGTGTGTGTGTGACAGTACAGCTGATTAAGGTTGTGAAGCTACTCTGACTACCTGTCAAAATCCACAGAACATACAGTACCAAGTGTAAATCTTAAAATGAACATAGACTTTGGCCAACAATCTTAGTTTCAACCATTTTAACAAATGTACAACTCCAGTAAGAGGTACTGATAATGAAAAAGATCTACACTCCCAGTAAAGAAGTCTAACCAAGCATGGTGGCCCACCTCGTTAACACTAGCAGCACTCAAGCAAAGGCAGGGAGATCTCTGTGAATTGGTTCTAGAACAACCAGGGCTGCATAATGAGACCCTGTCTTTAAAAAACAAAAAGTCTATTTACTGTTTTTAATAAGTAACAGCAATGTGTTTCTGTGATCTTATTATGAAGAGAGAATCCAACAGTTTTCATGCTAAGAAACATTTAATCTCATACACACACACAAATTTTGTCTTTTTTTTTTTTAGTCTTATTTTTAAGGTGAGCAAGGTACAAGTTACTTCCCTAGGATCTGACCTCTGTAGTAGAGCCAAAATAAACAGGAGTGCGTCAGAACCAAAGCTAAGCACAGCCATGGTTGTGCTGTTTGCGTGCTCTTTCTATACAATGAACAATTCAGATTCAGAATGAGACTTCAGCCCTCAGCATGAGAGCATCCAGTACATGCTGGTTATCTAAAAAATGTTAGCCTTGTGCACTGAAGATTCTGTAGCAGCTAGGAGCAGTGACACACACCTGGGAACACAGCACTCAGGCCAGCCTGTGCTATACAGCAAGTTCCAGGCTAGCCTAAACCACAGAGCTAGACCCTATCTCAAAAAAGTAAAATAAAATAAGTAAAATCTGAGGGGTGAGGATAAAATATCTTAGAGGCAGCTTGCCTAATAAGTGCAAATCTCTGGGTCTGTTCTCTAACACTGAAAAGAAAAAAAAAAGGATGGAGGGATTCTGATTGTTAATTTCAACAAGTAAGCATAATGATTCATTTCTTCTTCAAACCTGTGCTATTGAAACAACTTATCATCACAGAGGAAAAGGGACTCTAATGTACTACTACAAATGGATATGTATGTCCCACTCACATCCAAACTCCTAACTTGAGGTTCTGGGGATCAGCTGAGAGGTGATCGGTGTTAGAAGTTATGCAGACAGGAGCTTCCCGATGGTATTACAACTCTTACAAGTGTGTGTGTGTTTTCTACAGCATCACACACAGAGGTCACAGGTCCCTTATGTGAGAAATAAGTTCTACTGTTTAAGTCAAGCAGTCCACTGTTAGAAAAGCTGGAATAAACTCAGATACAGTAGAAACTAAAAGCAATTACAGCCTACCTCAATTAGACACAGATCTAAACTGACTAATCAGGCTAACACTTCTGCTAAGACTTCCAAACACACAGCCATTTGTTTTAAAGTGAATTTGCCATCAAAGAGTAGAAATTCATAATAGGAGAGGAAGAAAAAGCAATGATAACAAGTGACAAGGGAGCTCATAATGTGGGGCTATGAAGATCAACTTCATCACTCAGGCTAAGCCTCTCACGTTCAGCTCTGCTGTCCCCCGCCCCCAACTGCACTCACATGCCCATCATGTTACTCACTGGAGACCTCAGTAAATTCATTCTGACTCATCCTGATGCCTGTAGGCCACTCTACTTTTTAACTTTATTATTATCAATGTGGGGGAGGGGTGCATATGCCAGAGTAGATCTTCGGAAGTCAGAAGACATCTTTTTTTAAAAAAGATTTATTTATTTATTTCATGTATGTGAGTACACTGTGGCTGCCTTCAGACACACCACTAGAGGGCATCAGATCCCATTACAGATGGATGTGAGCCACCATGTAGTTGCTGGGAATTGAACTCAGGACCTCTGGAAGAACAGTCAGTACTCTTAACCACTGAACCATCTCTCCAGCCCCAGAAGACATCTTTTAAGAATTGGTCCTTCAGGGGAAGGGGAGATAGGATAGTGGATTTCCGAAGGGGAGACCTGAAAAGGGGAAAACATTTGAAATGTAAATAAAGAAAATATTTAAGAAAAAACAAAACAACATAAAAAAATGGAAAAAAAAGAAGAATTGGTCCTTTCTTTCCACCTTGCTAAGAAGGGTCTCTTGTTTCTGCTTTGTTGGATATTCCAGGCCAGCTGGTCCAGGGGTTCTAGGAGACAAGAGTCTCCATCTCCGTCTCCATCTTGCTGTGGGAGGCCTGGTATTACAGATGCACACCAACATACTTTCTGACCTTCTGAATGGGTTTGGGGATAGAGCATAGGACATCAAGGCTTACACAGCAAGTACTTTTACCTACTGAGCTTTCTCAGTACTTCTACCATTTTAATTTTTTTTAAAAAGTCATTACAGAGAAGTGGAGAGGTGGCTCAGCAATTGAGTCCTTATTGCTCTTGTAGAAGACCAGAATTCAGTTCCCAGCAGTCATACCAGGCAGCTACCTGTTACTCCAGTTCAAGAACTCTGACATCCGGTGGCCTTCATAGGCACCAGCACAAACATGGTACACACACTCTCTTACACACATAGTATATAAATATAAATATAAACATGGTACACACATAGTTAAATATAAATAAACAAATAAACCCAAACACTGTACACATACAGTTAAATATAAATAAACCCTTTTTTAAAATCACTATCTTGGTTAAGGTTTTACTGCTGTGAACAGACACCATGACCAAAGCAACTCTTATAAGGACAGTATTTAACTGGGGTTGGCTTACAGATTCAGAAGTTCAGTCCATTATCATCAAGGCAGAAGCATGGCAGCACCCAGGCAGGCTTGGTTCAGGCAAAGATGAGAGTTCTACATCTTCATCTGAATGCTACTAGGAGAATACTGGCTCCCAATGTGGCTCTCATTGCCCACATTGATGTGGTGGTTTAAATAGGAATGAACCCCATAGATTCCTGTGTTTAAATGCTTGGCCCATAGAAAGTGGCACTATTAGGAGGTGTGGCCTTGCTCCAGTAGGTGTGGCCTCATTGGAGGACGTGTGTCACTATGGAGGCAGGCTTTGAGGTCAAGCTACACCAGAGACACTCACAGTCTTCTGCTACCTGTAGATCCAGACAAGTCAGCTCCTTCTCTAGCACCATGTCTGCCTACATGCTGCCATGCTTCCTGTTATAACAATAATGTATAAAACATCTGAACTGTAAGCCAATTATATGTTTTACTTTAAAAGAGTTGCTATGGTCATGGTGTCTGTTCCCAGTGATGGAAATCCTAACTAAGATGGTCACTATGTGCCAGGCAGCAGACTCTTAATCCCAGCACAGGAGGTAACAGAGTCAGGAGGATCTTTGTGAGTTTGAGGCCAGCCGGGTCTACATATTGAGCTGCAGAACAAGCAGTACTAACATACACACACACACACACACACACACACACATACACACACACACACACACACACAAAGTATATTTTTAAAAAGCGAGAAATGGAGGTTATAAAAATAACTTTTTTTTTTTTTTTTTTTTTTGGTTTTTCGAGACAGGGTTTCTCTGTATATCCCTGGCTGTCCTGGAACTCACTTTGTAGACCAGGCTAGCCTCGAACTCAGAAATCCACCTGCCTCTGCCTCCCAAGTGCTGGGATTAAATGCATGTGCCACCATGCCCGGCTATAAAAATAACTTTTATTCGTCTGATATTATTGTCTCAGAGGCTTACTGCTGAAAAATCTTATCCTTTTTAGTTCTTTCTGAACTCTGGCTGGCTGGTTCAACTCTGCCGTTCTGGCTAAAACTCCTCTCCAAGTTGACTGACTCAATCTGACTTCTCTCAGCTTCTAACTGAACTGCTCTGTCATCAAACTAACTCTGGCAATTTATTCTAATCTTGTAGCTCCTTCCTATTGTGTGGCTTCTGCTGCCTCTGCTGACCTGCATGAACTGCATGAGCTCAGGAAAAAACCCAAGTCCACTGTGCTGCACTCACTGCATTGATCCTGACTGACTGACTCCCCGTCCCTGCACTGCTCTTAAATAGCATCTCTTTCCTGTGTGTTCTCATGAGAGTTGGGTATATCCTATCTCTGACTCATTCTGCCAGATATTTCTCTGATTCACCACTTTGCCTCTCAATTAGACATCACTTTCAAACACTAGTGCTGCTTCCTCTGCACACTAATCTTATGTACATTGTTTGGGATTGAAGGTGTGGAGTGCATCTGCAGTCTAGCAAGAGCACACAGACCTAGGTCTTTGGATGTTATCCCTTCCCAGAGCAGCCATGTTGCTGGATTAAAATTCTTCTACAGGAGGCAAAGGAAGTTGTAAAAAGGCTAATTGATATTTCTGCTTTCATATCTTTATGTGCTTACTCATATTCAGTGTCAGGATGCTCCCATATGTAGCCACTCCTTGAATATCCACGTAAAAGGGGCAAGGAAATAGTCTGTCTCACTGACAAAAGCCCATAGAGATATACAATGATGTCGAGTTGAATACATGGCTATATTTTATATAAACTAATAATAATTTGTTTTTAAAAATGCAAAATACTGTGGTGGCGCTCGCCTTTAATCCCAGTACTCGGGAGGCAGAGGCAGGCGTATTTCTGAGTTCAAGGCCAGCCTGGTCTACAAAATGAGTTCCAGGATAGCCACAGCTATACAGAGAAACCCTGTGTCGAAAAACCAAAAATAAAAAAATAAAAAAATAAAAAAGCAAAATATGGTCTGGATAAAGTAAGGTAAATTTAAAGACGTAAATGGTAATGGCAGGTTCTCTGTTAAGAAATAGTGTAGGGCTAGAGAAGATGGCTCAGTGTGTAAGAACATGGCCACCCTTACAGAAGAATCAGGTTCAGTTCCCAGCACCCACATGATGCCTCACAGCCATCTAGATCCAAGGGAATTAAAGCTCTCTGTGGGCGCCAGGCACGAATACGATGCACAGACATACATGCAAGCAAAATACTCATACTTTATAGTAATAAAAATGACTTTTAAAGCTAGGCCATGGTGGCACACACCTTTGAGTACAACACTTGTGAGGCAGAGGCAGGAGGATCACTATGAGTTCCAAGTCAGCCAGGGCTGCACAGAGAAACCCTGTCTCCAAAAATCAGAGAGGGGCTGGAGAGATGGCTCAGCAGTTAAGAGCACTGACTGTTCTACCGAAGGTCCTGAGTTCAAATCCCAGCAACCACATGGTGGCTCACAACCATCCATAATGAGATCAGATGCCCTCTTCTGAGGTGTCTGAAGGCAGCTACAGTGTACTAACATATAATAAATAAATAAATCTTTTAAAAAAAGAGAGAGAGAGAGAGAGAGAGAAAGAGGTGTGTGTGTGTGGGGGGGGTGTTACATTGAAATCCTGTCTCAAAAAAAACATAGATAGAAAGATAGATAGAGGGGCTGGTGAGATGGCTCAGTGGGCAAGAGCACCCGACTGCTCTTCCAAAGTTCGGGAGTTCAAATCCCAGCAACCACATGGTGGCTCACAACCATCCATAGTAATGAGATCTGGCTCCCTCTTCTGGAGTGTCTGAAGATAGCTACAGTGTACTTACATAAAATAAATAAATAAATCTTTAGAAAGATAGATAGATAGGCAGGCAGTCGTATAAATAAAGCAAGCCCAGGCTGTAGTCAAGGATGACTTTGATCTTCCAATCCTCCTCCTCCTTCTTCCCCAGCTCTAGGACTGCAGACATGTATAAGCACTGTGCCTGTCTATACAAAATTCTGTGTAATATGTTTTGTTTTTCTAATGAAAGAATTAGTTGAAACAATTTCTTTTTTTAATTTTTAAATTTATTTCATGTGTGTGAATGTTTTGCCCCAATTGGAGACCAGAAAGACCTCTGATCCCCTAAAACTGCAGTAACACTGGGCTGTGAGCCACCATTTGCGTGCTGGGAATCAACCCTGGAGCTTCTAGAAGAGCAACAAGCACTCTTTTTTTTTTTTTTTTTTTTTTTTCTGTTTTTCTGTTTTTGTAGACCAGGCTGGCTTTGAACTCAGAGATCCGCCTGCCTCTGCCTCTCTCAAGTGCTGGGATTGAAGGCATGCGCCACCACCATCTGGCTCCCACTCTTTTTAATTTTATAATAAAAAATTCTACTATATTAATTTATCCCTCTGTATGTGGCATGTACTTGGCACCCATGCACTTGTAAAGCTTGTGCCGCCACTGCCAGCCTGCAAAAAGAGCTCTTAACCACTAAGACATCTCGCCAGGCCCATTGAAACAAATTTTTTATTAAAAATAATTTTAATTTCAAAATGCCAAGCCAAATATTAGATTTTTATACACAAAATTATTACTGTTGAATAGCCAGCAAAAGCATTTTCTACCTCGAACATTCCAGAAAAAGGAAACATTTAGACATCTTTATGCAGTCCTGCAGCTATTAGCAAACCAATATTCTACTGCCGCCTACAGTAGAAAAATAAAATTACAGCTAAAATCTAAACGTATGCCCATATTTTACCTCAGGACTTGTTCATGCCAACCCTCAAGAGACTCATGCAAGATAGTTGCTGCAAGTTCACGTCCTACCTGGGCTACCCAGTGAGTCCCAGGCCAGTCTATATTAAAGACTGAAACGGTATCCCAAGTAATTAATTAACTCACAGTTTTGTTTTGTTTTGTTTTGTTTTTAGAGACGCAGTTTTTCTGTGTATCCTGGCTGTTCGGACACTCACTCTACAGACCACACTGGCCTCAAACTCAGAGATCTGCCTACCTCTGCCTCCTGAGTGCTGGGATTAAAGGTGTTCACCACCACTGCCTAGATTTGTTTAATTTTCTTTGGGAGGGAGAGGGACTCTTTAAATCTATTTTTACTAATGTTTAATTATATTATCCAAACCATATTATAAGCGTAAAATCTTTCTCTGTAACAGGGACCCAGACCTTAACACAACTGACTCCATGATGGAAGTGCCATTCAGGCCATAAAACTCAGCACACAGACAGCACCACCTGCCAAAAATTAAAACAAAGACTTAATCAGTCAAAGCCCATAAGCTATGGCAAAGTTTCTAAATGAACTAACCTTGCTTCTGGCTAGTTCTGCTTCTGGTTAGATGCTCTTGTTAACTGAAATATGTCAACCTAGGATATGGTTTTTGAGCTTAAAAGGTCACCCTGAGAAAGGTTCAGTGCTACACTGCAGTCCCAAACACACAGTATAGTACCAGCAGCCTAATTAAGATTTTCTAGCTGAGTGACAGCATTGTAGGCCTTTAATCCCGGCCCTCAGAAAGCAGTGTAATCAGTATAGTATTTTTTAAAGTCTTTAGACATGTAAAAATAGCTTAGTCAGGACCTCCACTACAGCTAACACTGTGCCTGATAACCAGAACCCAGCAACTTCACACACTCAAGAGAACCTGACGCAGGTATAACCTCATGAAGCCTACTGCTCTGCATATCTGGAATGATACCTCCTAGATGAGCTCTGTGGCTAGACAGTCTCCCCAGGATTCTGACCCTCAAATCAGAGACTTCTGTTAGACTGGACCTGACCTCCAGCTAAGACACATCACACAGGTGAGCACCCTGGGGATAAAGACTTAGGACCATATTTAGAAATTTAAAGTGTGAACCTTGTATGAGGACCCTCAGCATAAAACATAACTTTTGCTATACTAACTACAAGTATCTACCTTTTTTCTTGTGACACAGAGGCAGGCAGATCTTTCTTCTTAGTTAGGGTTTTACTGCTGTGAATAGACACCATGACCAAGGCAAGTCTTATAAAGGACAATATTTAACTAGGGCTGACTTACAGGTTCAGAGGTTCAGTCCATTATCATCAAGGCAGGAACATGGCAGAATCCAGATAGGCATGATGCAGGAAGAGTTGAGAGTCTTACATCTTCATTTGAAGGCTGCTAGAAGACTAGCTTCCAGGCAGCTAGGATGAGGGTCTTAAAGCCAATGACACACTTCCTCCAACAAGGCCATAGCTTCTAATAGTGCCACTGCCTAGGTGGAGCATATACAAACCATCACATTCCACTCCCTGGCTCCTATAGACTTGTGCAAACATAAGAGTCTATGGGAGCCATACCTAAACATAGCGTAATGCAAGGCCAGACTAGTCTACAGAGCAAGTTCCAGGACAGCCACAGCTACACAGTAAAACCCTTGTCTCAGAAAAACAAACAAACAAACAAACAAACAAAAAAAGATTTTTTTTTCTTGGCTTAAACCCTTGTCTGAGCAGTCTTCTCTGGTGAATACCCCACAAAACTACATTACAGAACAAATGAAAAGAATGTGTTTTGAAAAGAACGAAACACATTCAATATTTAAAAAACAAAACAAACAACAAAACCAAAAACCCTTACTTTCCACAAGAGTGAGGAGCTGAAGCCAGAAAAACGGTTTAGCTGGTAAAGTCCTTGCCAAACAAATATAAGAACTTAATTTCTATCCCCAGCACCCACATAAAGGAGCCCGGGAAGGTGAGCTGCCAGCACCGGCATGGAGGGTGCCCTGCAGTGAGACAGGTCTGCCCAGGCTCAGGGCTGAGCATTCTTACTGCAGGAGCACTCCCACTGCAGGGGGCGGAGACAAAAAAAAAAAAAAAAAAAAAAAAGCAGTAAGTTGTACTGCGCAGGCCTGCCATTCCCGGAGTAAAGACGTAACTGCAGATTACAGGGTAACTGCGCAGATCAAACATACTGCGGATAGCTGCAGATACCTGGATAACTGCGCAGGCGGACCATACTGCAGATAACCACCCGCAATTGCGCAGGCCGGTCGGTAAGGCAGATAACCACTGTACCAGCTGTACCACGGATAACCGGGTAACTACGTAGGCTGGCCATACTACGGATAACCAGGTAACTGCGCAGGCCGGCCCTGCCACAGAGGCTGGCCTTAAAGCGGATAATCGGGTAACTGCACAGGCCAGCTGTACCATGCATAACCAGTAACTGCATAGGCTGGCCATACCACAAACAACCACGGATACCTAGGTAACTGCTCGGGCAGGATGTACTGCGGATAGCCGGATAACTGCGCAGGCTGGCCGTACCACGGATAACCGCGGATAATCGGATAACTGCGGATAATCGGATAACCACGAATAATCGGTAACTGTGGCCGCGGCACGGATAATTGGGTAACTGAGCAGGCAGACCATACCACGGATAACTGGATAGCCGGGTAACTGCGCAGGCCGGCCATACCATACCACGGATAATGGGTAACTGCATGGGCAGGCCTATGTACTGTGGATAAACGTATAACCGGGTTACTGCCCAGGCATGTCGCACTGCGGATAACTGGATAACCGGATAACTGGATAACCGGGTTACTGCACGGGATAACTGGATAATCTGGTTACTGCGCAGGCAAGCCGTGCCACGGATAACTGGACATCCAGGTAACTGCACACATAGGCTTTATCACGGATAACTGGATAACCGGGTAATTGCGCAGACTGGCCGTACCACGGATAACTGGATAACTGAGCAGGCAGCAGGCAGCAGGCAGGCCTACATACTGCGGATAACCGGATAACCGGATAACGGGGTGACTGCGCAGGTGGGCAGTACAGTCCACATTCCAACGCAAACATTGGCCTTCGACTACGCATGCGCACATTCAACTACTGGTTGCTGCACTGCGCAAACACACCGGTGACTCAGCTGGTTCAGCTTTCTAGGCTGGTGAAAAGGAAAGTTAACTGGGCTGGTTGGTGCCATCCTGCAGTCACTGTCCAGGAAGGTAACGAACATTAAACAGCAGAACAATTTAGCAGTGGGTGACATTTTCAATCCACAGCGTGAGAAAAAGAGATTATCGCGAGATCCGGCAAGGGGCCGCGCTCTGCGGCAAAATGGCATCACAGCAGACCGCGTTTCCTGAGAAACTCAGCCGAAAACAATACAAGGCCGCAATGAAGAAGGAGAAACGCAAGAAACGTCGGCAGAAAATGGCTCGGCTGAGAGCTCTGGAAGCCCCACCAGAGGAGGACGATGATGTTTCTGCTAACGAAGAGCTTGCAGAGCGATTACTGGAGATAGAGCGGCAAAGATTACATGAAGAGTGGCTGCTGAGGGAGGAGAAGGCACAAGAAGAATTCAGAATAAAGAAGAAAAAGGAAGAGGCCGCTAGAAAACAGAAGGAAGAACAGGAGAGACAAATAAAGGCCGAATGGGAAGAACAACAGAAAAAACAGAAAGAGGAGGAGGAGCAGAAGCTACAGGAGAAGCGAGAGAGGGAGGAAGCGGTGCAGAAAATGCTGGACCAGGCTGAAAATGAGCGCACTTGGCAGAACCCGGAACCACCCAAGGATTTAAGGCTGGAGAAATATCGACCCAGTTGTCCCTTCTACAATAAAACGGGAGCGTGCAGATTTGGTAACAGGTGTTCACGGAAACACGACTTTCCCACGTCAAGTCCCACCCTTCTTGTGAAGAGTATGTTTACAACGTTTGGAATGGAGCAGTGCAGAAGGGATGACTATGACTCAGACGCAAACCTGGAGTACAGTGAGGAGGAGACCTACCAGCAGTTCTTGGATTTCTACCATGACGTGCTGCCCGAGTTCAAGAACGTGGGAAAGGTGATTCAGTTCAAAGTAAGCTGCAACCTGGAACCTCATCTGCGGGGCAATGTGTATGTTCAGTACCAGTCGGAAGAAGAATGCCAAGCAGCCCTCTCTCTCTTTAATGGAAGATGGTACGCAGGACGACAGCTCCAGTGTGAATTCTGTCCAGTGACCCGGTGGAAGGTTGCAATTTGCGGTTTATTCGAAATGCAAAAGTGTCCAAAAGGAAAGCACTGCAACTTCCTTCATGTGTTCAGAAATCCCAACAATGAATTTAGAGAAGCTAACAGAGACATCTACATGTCTCCGGCTTGGACTGGCTCCTCTGGTAAAAACTCAGACAGGAGGGAAAGGAAGGACCATCATGAGGAATACTACAGCAAGTCAAGAAGCTACCACTCTGGTTCATACCACTCCTCCAAGAGAAACAGAGAGTCTGAGAGGAAGAGTCCTCACAGGTGGAAGAAATCTCACAAACAGACAACGAAGAGTCATGAGAGGCACAGTTCAAGAAGAGGAAGAGAAGAGGACAGCAGTCCAGGTCCACAAAGCCAGAGCCACAGAACCTGAGCCCAGCTAAGGCAGCACCACTTGGACCCAAGACTGATATCAGGCTTGGCAACAACAAAACTTCATTACAGAATAAAAACCTAACACCGTCTCCTTCAGATTCCCCAAAATATTCAAAACGAAACTGATTACAAAGGAAAGGCATGGTGACTCCATCTAATTCCCAACCAAGTTACAAAACCTTGTGGCTTTAACAGAGACAGAAACAGGTATTCATTTCTTTGTCTGTTATAATGCTTATAATGCTGTTATGATGATTAGTATCATGTTATTGATGTTATTTTCCATACAGTTTAAGCTGGCTTCCCATGTTGTTTTCCTGTAATAACTTTACATTGTGATGCTTTATCATTAATATATTTATTAGCATCGTTTTTATATTGTCTGAATCTGTTTTACAAAGAACACATAGGAGTACAGAAACACTAATGCCCCTTGTTTTTATAGAAAAGCTCTCCTGGCTGGCTTGGAACTTGCTATATAGACTAACTAGGCTGGCCTTGAATTCACAAAGATCTGCCTATATCAGCTCTGGGGGTCACGGAAATATACTACCTCCCAAATCCAATGGTCAGATTTTTTTAAAGCTTTCTCTCTGTGTGTGTGTGTGTGTGTGTGTGTGTGTGTGTGTGTATCCCTGTCTGCACAAGTGCTGTAACCCCTGAGTCATTTTTCCAGCTCATAATGATATTTTTTAAAATCATAGGGCTCATAATCTTGAGAACAAATTAGTGAAAATTTTAGGTTCTCTACTAAGTAACCAACTTAATATAATTTACACATATTATTTCCAAATACCAACATTGTAAATGTTTGAGGTAAGACTTATCTTTATGTAAATGTTCAGACTTTAAATACTATGGGCTCTTAATATCAAACATCTGTCACAGCCACTGTTACTATATTGCCAACAGCTGCTAAAGATAGGAAGCAAATGAATGAACATGTTACCATGTTTTGGCAAAGCAGTATTTATCAAATCATGAACAATGAGGAGTGTAACTGAGCTACAGAGCCCTTGCCAGCATGCTCATGCCTGTGGGTTTAATGACCCCCAGGAACAGCAAACAGTGAACAGTAAGGATGGGAATACAGTGAAGGGCAGAATGGGAGCCTCAGGCCATATCAGTCCTGCAGCCACAATGCCTGACTCGGACTTGGAGTATCAGATTTTCTGTTCTCTCCATGCTGTAATTGTACTTTCACATTGCCCAAGCTAGCTCTAAACTCCTGTCTCAGCTTCCCAATCACTAGGACACAGGCATATGCCACTGTGCCCAACTATGCTGACCTTTTCAATGCAACTGGCACATTTAAACACTACCCATTCATTCAAATGTTCTACAAATCTTTATTAAATGCCTATCGCATACCAGAAATAAGTATTAAGGGTAGGGAAAAAAAAAAATAAAAGTTTGCCTTTTTTTACAAATGAACAAGCTAGTAAGAGCAGTATAAAAACTCAGGTAATATTATTAATTCTTCAAAGCAAATTATAAATGTGAGCTGAAAGAATTATATAAAAATTAGACAATGTGCTGTGACTGGTGGTACATACCTTTAATTCCAGCACTTGGGCAGATCTCTGTAAATTTGTGGCCAGTTTGATCTCATAGTGAGTTTCAGGCACATAGTGACACTCTATTTTTTTTTTTAAGATTTATTTTATTTATTATATGTAAGTACACTGTAGCTGTCTTCAGACACTCCAGAAGAGGGCGCCAGATCTCGTTACGGATGGTTGTGAGCCACCATGTGGATGCTGGGATTTGAACTTATCACCTTCGGAAGAGCAGTCGGGTGCTCTTACCCGCTGAGCCATCTCACCAGCCCCGACACTCTATTTTTAAAAAATCAATTAGTAGAAGCTGGAGAAATAGCTCAGTGGTTAAGAGCACTAGCTACATATACCATAACTATGTTAACTTTACAGCTCCTTGGGCACTACCCAGAAATCAAAACTAGAGTGGGGGACAGCAAGATAGTTCATCAGATAAAGGTGCAAGTGCCAAGCCTGAAGATGCGGGTCTGATCCTTGGAACCTACATGGGAGGAGGAGAAAATTGACTCCTATAATTCTAACATCCACGTGTGCACCATGGTGTACTAGTGTGAATGAATGGGTTGCTTCATATAGCCATAAGCAGATTAAATGTTTGCCCTTTTGTGATTAACAGGTAATAGAGTGCTAATGTCCCAAACAAGGAAAGTGGAGGACTCTGTTGTACATAGAAAAGAGCATTCAGTACAAATGTCAGGGAAACAGACATAACATTTGGGTACAGTGTGAAAGTCAGGAACCTGAAACACCCTGCACAACAAATAGCCAGGTAGTTGGCAATAAGAAAACTGGTACCTGGGCTCAGGCTTGGGTTTAGCTCAGCATTACAACCTTACCTAGCAAGCCCTAGATCCTGGGTTTGCTCCACAGCACATCAAAACCACAAGCCTGTTAATGAGAATACCCACTGTCTTCTCTAGGAGTTCCACATCTCCTCATGGTCTGTCCTTGTCCTTTGTATCTCCCTTTTCCATTGTTATGCAGAACATGATTTTCTAGGTGACAATACACAGTCTACTACCATCCACGTGTCTGTGTAGCCTGCTTCAAAGCAGGAGGACTAAAGGAAGAAGTGCTTCACTTTTGCTTGCCTGATCACAAGCATTCCTTACCACATCCCTCACACTATGATCAAATTGGATGGTTCACCATTTCTTTAGTGTGTGTATGTGTGTATGCATGCACACATTCACTCGTGTGACTGCAGGAGCATGTTTGTGCCAGTGTACATCCACAAGTCAGAACAACCTCTGGTGTTTGTCCTTATCCTCTACTTCATTTGCAATGGTGTTTCTTTGTTGTCTTCCCACTGTGTATGCCAGGCTAGCTGGCCCTAAGCTTCTATCTCCACCTCCCATCTCCTCATAGAAGTGTGGGCAAATTGCACACAACTACATGATCAATTTTTGTTTTAAGACTTTTTTTTTTAAGACTTATTTTATGGGGCTGGAGAGATGGCTCAGCACTTTCAGAAGTCCTGAGTTCAGTTCCCAGCAACCGCATGGTGGCTCACAACCATCTGTAATGGGATCTGGTGCCCTCTTCTGGTGTGTATTAAGAGTACTCATAGGCAGAGGCAACGGATTTCTGGGTTCGAGGCCAGCCTGGTCTACAAAGTGAGTTCCAGGACAGCCAGGGCTATACAGAGAAACCCTGTCTCCAAAAAAAAAAAAAAAAAAAAAAAAAGTACTCATATACATAAAATAAATAAGTCTTTTAAAAAAGACTTATGTGTATAAGTATTTTGCCTTGTGTGTACCTGATGCCCAAGGAAGCCTGAAGAAGGTGGTATGCTGTACTTTCCTAGAACTGATAGTACAGATGATTGTGAACCATTTGTGTGCTGGGAACAAAATCCAGATCTTCTGTAACAATTAGTGCTCTTAGCTACTGAACCATCTTTCCAGCCCCTACACATCCAGTTTTTTTGTTTTGTTTTGTTTTGTTTTTTTCAAGACAGGGTTTCTCTGTATAGCCCTGGCTGTCCTGGAACTCACTTTGTAGACCAGGCTGGCCTGAAACTCAGAAATCCGCCTGCCTCTGCCTCCCAAGTGCTGGGATTAAAGGTGTGCGCCACCACACACATCCAGTTTTTATGTGAGTTTTAGGGATTCAAACTCAGGGCTTTGCACTTGAGCAACAATCCATTTTACCTACCAAGCTGTCTACTGGCCCTATTTATCCTTGAACATGGTCTACATTTTTACTACCCCACATCTGCCATTTACATTGAATACCACATAAAGCTGCCCCTTATCAACATCTAAAATAATCACTTCGTTCAAAATCAGCAAAGCACCTTCAAGAAGCCTGCCTGAGGCTGGGGGTTGGGGGGAGAGGAGCTGGTGGTGGTGGTAGTGAAAGCCTTTGATCTCAACACTCAGCAGGCAGAAACAAACATTTCTATAAATTCAAGGTCAGCTTGGTCTATTCAATGAAACTCTGTCTAAAAAAGAGGTGGGGAGGGGCAACATGGAATCTGGCAGGGTAGAGATGGTTCTCTTCTGACTACTGTGACACACATCTTATCCATGACTCAGTCTGTAAGACACTGCAGTGGGAAAGAGTGGGAAAGACTACTTCCAGAAATGGAGGAGGAGCAGGCCAGAGCCTGGCTGACAAAAAAAAAACCGACAGCTTCATTTCAACAAGGAAGACACTCCTGCTACATTCTCTGTTCCACCTCCTGAAGGGGCCAAGACCTTACCTGGCTCCAGTCCCCAGTGTCCTCCACACTCTGGTATGATGCAAGCACCCAACATGGGAGATACCCCTATGATGCCAGTAGCAGCCCCTCCTCCTGGGGTGATGCCTGTGGGACCTGCTCCTCCAATGAGGCCACCCATGGGAGACATATCCCCTTGATGTCCAGGCCTCCAGTGATGAGATGGCACTCACCTGGCATGGCATGGCATGGCACAGATAGACAGACAGGTAAGGACAGGGGATCATCAGTTCCCTGCTTTTCTGTTTCAGACCATGGGGCTACACCTGAGTATTTTATAGTGGTATGACAAGCAAACTTCTCCCCATATCTAGCATAGGGAAGAGTTTGGGCGAGGAGTAAAGGGATTTTTTTTTTTAAGTAGTTTCATTATATCATGAACTGTGAAAATAAAATGAGTAGCTTTTAGTTTAAAGGAAAAAAAAGTCTGGCAGCAAGAATGCCTTCTGTCCACAGTTTCTTACTTCTGCATATATAAATACTATGACATCCTTACATCATATATCTATGTATGTTTCCTTTTATTAAAGATGGATGGGCTAGTGAGATGGCTCAGCAGGAAAGGACACTGCTGCCAAGCCTGACTATCTGGACTTGACTCCCCCAAAACCACCTGGTATTACAGACCATTAATCCCAGCACTCAGGAGACAGATGCAGTGGATTCTGTGAGTTCCAGGCCAGCTAAGATTACATAATGAGACCCTGTCTCAGAAACAAAAGCAATTCCATACAGTGGAAGTAGAGAAGGAATTCAGTGTGATCCTCTGACCTATGCACACAATAAATATATGTAATAAAAACTTAATAGGCATTCTCCACTTAAAAACCATTTTCACTTTATGTTTTTATAAGAACTAGAGACATCTGGGGCTCAAGAGATATTTCAGTGGCTAAGAGCATGCACTGCTCTTTCAGAGGACCTAAGTTCTGACCCTAGCAACCCACATCAGGCCACTCACAACTATCTGTAGCTCCAGTTCCAGGGAATCCACCATCTCTAGCCTCTACAGGAACCTGCATTCACATGCACAGGCACACATAAATACATAAATTCAAGATGCCCAGTCTTCCCTCCAGGGTATTGGTACATCTGGCCACTCTGATACTACTTTACCACAAGTGACTCCTCCCATGCATGAGCCAAATCCAGTCAATTTCTGTGAAGTAATTGCATTTTTTTTTCTTGTATTCAAATACTGTAAGAAAAATTAGGTAGTAGTTCTTGCCTTTGATTTGGGAGCCACACGCAGGTGGCTCTCTCAAAGCCAGCCTGATCTATAGAGTAAGCTCCAGGATAGCCAGGACTACATAGAGACCTGTCTTGAGAACATGATAAAATAAATGTAATAAATAGAAAAATAAGGATTTTTAGTAGCAAGTTAAAATTTAACAGGAACTTTAAATAGTGTGGTTTTAGGCTGTTTAGACAGTTTAAACTACATAGTGAAACACTGTCTTGAAAAACAACAAAAAAGTAGACACATTAAATTTGCCTCCTCATCTGTGTGCATTTGGCTGTAAGAGGTCAACATCAAGTATCCTCAGTGGCACTCCACTTACATGTAAATGGGTACATGTGGTGTGGGGCTAGAAGCTGAATTCAGGCATCCTGTTTTACCACTCTCCAGCTTTTTCTTTAAAAAAAAAAAAAAAAGGGCAGGTGAGATGGCTCAGCAGGTAAGAGCACCCAACTGCTCTTTCGAAGGTGATGAGTTCAAATCCCAGCAACTACATGGTGGCTTACAACCACCCGTAATGAGATCTGACACCCTCCTCTGGTGCATCTGAAGTCAGCTACAGCGTACTTATGAAGAATAATAAGAAACAAATCCTTGGACCAGAGAGAGCAAGTGGAGCCGACCGGAGCGAGCGGGGCCAGCCAGAGCAAGCAAGGTTGACTGGAACAAGGGGAAAAAAAAGTGATTGTGTAGGCCAGGGAATAAGTTGCCACAATTAATTCTCTCTTTCTCCCATGTGGGTTCCAGGAACTTAGATTGTCAAGCTTAACAGCAAGTGGCTTCACCTGCTAAGCTATCTTGCTGGTCCTCAACCCTATTTTTAAATTCTAGCACAAGGTCTCAAGGAACCCAGAGCTCACTAATTGGCTAGGCTGGTCGACTGGCCAGTGAAGTCTAGACATCTGCCTTTCTCCACCTCACAAGTGCTGGGTTCCGAACATGGCTGGCATTTACCTGAGGGCCAGGATCCAACTCGGGGCTTCCTGCTCTCACAGCAAGCGTTTTCCTAGGGAGTCACCTCCCTCACCATCCACTTCACCTTTCAAAGATGTATTGATTTTTATTTTATGTGTATGAGTGTCCTGCCTGCATGTATATAAGTGCACAGCTGGTGATGACAGCCCATGAAGACCAGAAGGTGCTAGATCTAGAGCTGGAGTGACAGACTTAGAGTAAGCTGCCACATGGCTTATAATCATTACCCACATGTGGCCATTTTAACCATTCCAAATGTGGCTAGTTGCAACTAAAATGACCAGTTAAGTGCACTGGTCATTCTTTCAGAGGATCCAGGTTCAATTCCCAGCACCCCCATGACAGATCACCACTGTCTGTAACTCCAGCATCAGAAGTTCCAACACATTCAGAGATACACATGTAGGCAAAACTTCAATACACATAAAATAAAAATAAAGACTTTGTGAAAACAATACATTGAATAGTAATTACATAAATGATAGATACCTTGAATACACTTTAATTATAACAGCTTACCAAAAAAAAAAAAAAAATCACAGGAACCAGCTGGGCAGATAGCTCAATTAGGACCTGGTTCTGATTCTCCAGCACCCATGAAAAGTCTGGGCATGACCCCCTATTTCTGTAACCCAAGCACTGGGAGAGCAAATACAAGCAGATCTCTGGAGTTCTTGGCTGCTCTAGCCAGTCAATGAGACTGGATTACAGGTACAGTGAGAGGCTCTGTCTGGAAAGATAGGTAGAGAGTGATAGTGCAAGGTACCCCACCCCATGCCACCCACCCACACACACAGAGTGATAGTGCAAGGTACCCCACCCCATGCCAACCCCACAGAGAATGATAGTGGAAGGTACCCCACCCCACGCCACCCACACACACAGAGGTCACGTCAGGGGATGGTGGTAGCTGCTTGTAATTCTAGCACTTGGGAAGTGGTGAGTTCAAGGCCAGTCTGGGCTACAAGAGATCCTATCTCAAACCCCAGGTGGGGTGGGGGACTGGAGAGATGGCTTAGAAGTTAAGAGCGCCTAATAATGTTCTTTCGGAAGCCCTGGGTTTCCAGCACCCACGTGGTGGCCTAAAACTGTTCCAACCATCAGTGCACATGCAGGCACCACACCCTTACACATAAGATAAAAATAAATCTTTTTAGTTAATTTCACCTGTCATGTTGCCCTCTAATACTTTTCATGAGACAGTCTGATGTATACTTCGTTCCATTTAGAAACCACAGAGTCGACTGTTTTAATGGTGTTTACTCCAGTTAATCAATCCTTTGTCTCACCAACCACCTCATTCTAACGCGCCCCAACTTCCACAACCCAGGAAAGCTGGCAAGCACGCTCTCGCTCTCTTTAAACAAGGGTCTCACCACATTGCCCTGGCTGTCCTGGAACTCTGTGCAAGAGGCTGGCCTCGAACTCACACACCTCCCTGCCAGTCTCTGCCTTTCTAGTGCACAGATTAAAGAAAGGAGTGCACTACTACTCCCGGTGCAACATCAAAGTCTGAGACGAAGAATTATCTATCGAAACGTATCTATACTACAGACACAGAAAGTCTTGAGGGAGAGAAAAAAAATCAATGTGTCCCTAAAACAAGGGCGCAACAGAGCGACCTCCACAGCTCAGCAGATGCGCTGAGCACCCGAGGCTGGGGGCGGGCCTGAGGCTGCGCGGAGGGCAGGGCTGCTCGGCCGAACAACCGTACCTTGAGAAGTCCTCTCATCTTCGCCAGGAAGGGGCGGAACTCCTCCGGTGGCACTTCCGGATAGAGTTGGCTGTGCAGCAGCTCCTCAGTGACACCCGAGTGTCCGTGAAAGACGTTCTGCGCTAGGCCGCTCAGCAGCCCGCTCAGGGACTTGCCGCCTTCCAGATCGCCCGCCATGGCCAAGGAAGGCCTGCCGCACAGCGGCTGAGCTCCAGTCCGCTACGGGGGCCGAGAAGGGCTATAAAAGCTGGCAAAGGCAGCCAAGGAACGCGATGCCGGGTTCCTCCACTAGTCGATATTCGTTTGCTCTGCTACACGCATCCACTACTTCCACCACAGCCAAATCCACTCAGTTTCCTTTAGGGTCACTGTGTTTCTGTTGTTTCCTTCTTCACTCCGATGCGCAGACGCGCACTCAAAGGAAAGATCGCTGGCTGGAGATAGGTAACTGTAACTCCGTAAGAATGCCACTTTAATTCTTCGATGGCTGTATCTCATTGTACAGCTTGCAATTTAATGAGCAGTGCCTACTACTCAGTTCTAAGCTCTATAATCTTTTCCCCCCGACTCCCAAATGTAGCTACCTCCTGAGGACATGATCTCTTTGCTTGCGTTAATTCCTTTGTGTATACACGTACGTTGTCTTTCTAGCCATTATCAGTAGTCTGGTCTCCCTTTCTATAACCAATATTTTTCAAAGCCTTATTTTCATTCTTGAAGTGGAATCGCATTAGTAAATACTTATCTACATAATTACAAAAACAACCCTACTTATATTCAGCTATAATTAGCGTGTAGCATGATACTATAATATAGGTGAACCTTTAAAATGTGCTAAATGAGGGCTAGACAGATTCAGTGATTAAGTACTACTCTTGTAGAGGACCAAAGTTCAGTTCCCAGCACTCGCTTTAGGCAACTTACAACCTCCTGTAACTCCAACCTCAGAAATTTAAAACTTCCACCAGCAATATACTCATGTGCACAGACACACCTATTGATAAAAATATCAGTGTGTTTGGGTGAATAACCAGGCAGCAGGCCAGGCTGAGGGGGTTCCACGTGGAGAGGTTTATTGAGCGGGTGGGGGAGGGGGCAGAGAAGAGGAGAAAGAGATAGAGGGGGAGAGGAGAGAGAGAAGAGGACAAAGAGAACGAGGAGGGGGGTGTCTTCCCAATTTATAGGGAGAATGACGTCACACCACTGAGGGTGGAGACTGAGCCAGGTGGGCTGTGGGATTGAAGGTGGTTGCCTTGGCAACGCAGGTAGAGGGTTACACAGTTAGGTGTGGCTTGATGCTAACAACACCTAAATAATAATAATAATAATAATAATAATAATAATAATAATAATAATAATAATAATAATAATAAAACTTAAAAAAAACGCACGAAATGAATGAAGCCGGACATGAAAGACAATTGGACAATCTTATTTATATGCAATGTCTAAATTAAGCAAATCCATACAAAAATCCAGTTGCCAAGGACTGAAGGAGGGAAGAATAGGAAATGACATAATGGGTACAAAGTCTGTTTTCAGATGATGAAAATGCCTATGGGCAGCCACTGGTGATAACTAGTGGCTTTGTCCTTTACCAAAGCACAGTGAATTGTATACACAAAAAGACAGTTTTGCAATATGTAAATTAGCTCCCAATTGGGAGAATTAGTATAAGCTAATTGTAATTTAAAATAAAAAAAATAGCATGCTGGGTTTTAATCCTTGGACTTGGGAGGCAGAGGCAGGAGGTTCTCTGAGTGTGAGGCCAGCCTGGACTACACAGAGAAACCTTGTCTTGAAAAACCAAAAAAATTAAAATAAAGGAAAATAGTATAATAGACTATGAACTCCAGTGTGTTTAATCACAGCTATGTACACTGGTGAGCAGGTACGTGAGGCAGCCAAATGCCTCCATCTTTTTTTAAGGAGATGTGTTTGGAACCGTGGATTTGAGGTTTGGGGAGAGGTTGTTCTGTATAGCTGCATCAACAAGTTAGGCTCTGTCTCTGGAGTCCTGTTTACGCCCTCCAAACATCACATGTCCTCCATGTGTCTCACCTGGAGCACAGCTCTTGCCTCAGCACATACACACAATCAGCCCACAAACTATAGTACACCACTAAAAGTTTTTTGTTACCTTTCTCTCCATGGCATTCTGACAAATGTAGCTCAACTATATAATATAAGGCAGACCAATATATGTGTATTGTTAGTAAATAATCTTTTATCATGTGTCTTTTCATGTGTTTATGTAGAACATCCCCTCTCCTGTGTTTGCTTCAGCAAAACATTCCTTCACATGTTTGTTCCAGCAAAACACCATCTAACTGACTTTCCAAAGAACCCTTAAGTTTTTACTTCAGTTGTGTTTTGAGAGGATTAGACACGAGGCTATGTGTGTTCTAGGCAGGTGCTCTACCACTAAGCAACATCTACAGTTCCAGAGAATTTGCTTTAATTTTTAAATATCCATATGAAAGGCCAAAGACTCATTTCATAGATAACTCATACTGTGTTGAGGACTTAAGAGTACACAAACAATGGCTATTTTTTTAAAAATTGTATTAATTAGGTCTAAAATGTCGATATAAAACTTATTGATCGGGGCTAGCAAGATGGCTCAGCGGGTAAGAGCACTGACTGCCCTTCCAAAGGTCCTGAGTTCAAATCCCAGCAACAACATGGTGGCTCACAACCACCCGTAATGAGATCTGACACCCTCTTCTGGTGCATCTGAAGTCAGCTAAAGTGTACTTGTGTATAATAATAAATAAATCTTGAAAAAAAAACTTATTAATCCAGGTATGGTGGCACATGTCTTTATCCCATCCTTCAGTAGGTAGAAATAGGTAGCTGTAAATTGGAAGACAGGCTGGGTTACATAGGAGCCCCAGGCCAGCAGGGGTTTATTATATACTGGCCTCTTTGCACTCCTAGGCACAAGAGCTTCTGTCTCAAAAAACATTATAACAGGACTCCAGCCAGTGCTGAGGCTGAAGCAGGTTTATTTTTTCCAGTCTGCTTTTATATCATTCTAGGTACATACAAAGAGTATGGTCAGTCCTAAGGCATAAACAATGTGGTCAAGGAACAAACACAAAGCATAAACAAAACTCCCACGATTACTGTTTTCCGGATTTTAACAAGACCCATCCATACAAAGAACATACTCCTCAGCTGTATTCATCTTGAGCCCACTTCCTTGTTCTTGTCCTAGCCCAATGTCAAAGTCCTGCCATATTCCTAGATGGTGGGCCCCAAAAGCTCCACATGTGTGTTGTATAAGCCTTACACAGGTGATTGTACTGTTACATGGAATTTAAGTTAACACAGGTGTGTAATAGCCCAAACTCCAGGGAAAAGCAGTTGCTGTTGTTAGCATGATGTTTTGAAATGTGAATAAAAATGGGCGAAGGTTACAAAAGGAAACATTCTTCCCTCAGTTTACACAGTCACTGCAAGCCAGAGATCTGTTCTGTGTATCAAAACCAAACTAAAAATATGTGATTAGGGGGCTGGAAAGATTGTTCATTGGTTAAGAGAACTTGTTGCTTTTGCAGAGTACACAGGTTCAGTTCCAGCACCCACATGATGGCTCACAAACCATGTGTAATTCCAATTTCAGGGAACCTAATGCCATCTTTTAACTTCTTTGGGCACCAAGCACACACGTGATACACATACATGCATCCAGGCAAACATCCACTTAAATATATAAGTCTTAAAATGTGTGTTTGTATGTAAAATTGGGTTAAATTTAGGCTCCAATAATTCACAAATGGGTTTTTCACCTTCATAAATGTTCCCTACATGGCAGAATTTATTATATTCTTGACCTCTGGTTTTTGTTTGTTTGTTTGTTTGTTTGTTTTTCTTTTCCTTTCTTTCTTTCATTCTTTCTTTCTTTTTTTTTCCCCCTGAGACAGGGTTTCTCTGTATAGCCCTGGCTGTCCTGGAACTCACTCTGTAGACAAGGCTGGCCTCTAACTCAGAAATCCGCCTGCCTCTGTCTCCCAAGTGCTGGAATTAAAGGCATGTGCCACCACTGCCCGGCTTGACTTCTGTTTAACCTTGGCTATTCCTACCCCTGTATTAAGGGGACAACTAAACTGATCCTTTCAAGAAAATACCAACCTAGTGAAAACCATTGGTCTAGACTATTTTAATTAGTGTTTATCTATGTATGGTTTGCTTGTATTTTGAGGTATACCTTTCCAAAGGAATGATTTTCTTTTTTTTTTTTTCCCTTGTTCCGGTCAATCCCCCACTCGCTCTGGCCGGCCCCATTCGCTCTGGCCAGCCCCACTCGCTCCGGTCGGCCCCCTTGCTCCGACCATCCCCGTTCGGCCTCACTCGCTCCAGTTGGTCTCTCCCGTCCAAGGATTCGTTTATTATTATTCTTCATAAGTACGCTGTAGCTGACTTCAGACCAGAGGAGGGCGTCTGATCTCATTATGGGTGGTTATAAGCCACCATGTGGTTGCTGGGATTTGAACTCATCACCTTCGGAAGAGCAGTCGGGTGCTCTTACCCGCTGAGCCATCTCACCAGCCCAGGAATGATTTTCTAAAAGGCATCTTCAAAAATGTTTTGTGGATCCAAGAAAAACAACGTTAAAGACAAACTACACTTTTGTGTTAAATGTGCCTACAGAGTGCAAAGAGGCAAGGAGTGGTGGTGGACCCAGGAGACAGACACAAGGAGTGGTGGTGCACCCAGGAGGCAGACACAAGGCCAGCCTGTTCTCCATAGTACTTCCAAGAAAGCCTGGGCTATAATAGAGAAGCCCTGTCTTAAACAAAACAAACAAACAAATAATAATAATAATAATAATAATAATAATAATAATAATAAATGAGGTTACAAAGAATGGATGGAAGGGAGAAGGTGGCAGGTGGAGCAAAAAGCCACCACTAAGTAGATAACTTGTAAATCTCCTACCTGGAAGGCCATGACCAAATTATCTCTTGTTGTCATGGAACACATAAAAAAGCTATCTTGTAGTTTTTAATTTCTTAAATTTTTGTTACAGCCACTGGATGCAGGTGCTGGAAATGGAAGCCAGGTGCTCTCCAGCCACTGGATGCAGGTGCTGGAAATGGAAGCCAGGTGCTCTCCAGCCAGGCCCATTCTTAGCTTCAGAGTGAGTACTCACCGAGACATACTTGGGCTGATAGACTTTTGGCACCTGCTCTTTCTTAATTGCTTTAAATTCAAAATAATTCTTATGCCAAAGTGGCACTTGTACCACTGGACAGAGAACCTTGTCAGCCTGGCCTACCTCAATTCCAAATCACTAGGTTGGCCAATAAAAGAAATTCATTCTTCTGCCACCAGGGGATGCTATTGCCATAGCTGCAGCTGCAGGTTGGCCCCAGTTGCAGTTTAGAATGCTTTTCAAACAAAAGACTCAAAATACAGTTATCTTTATTAAATTTCAAATCACAGGTTTTATAGCTAACAAACCTGGGCAAACACTAAAAGAATGTTCTAATGCAGGAACAAAGGAAAGACCCAGAAGATCAGCCCCAAGGGAAACCGACATCTAACCAACAGTTCTCCTTCCTTCCACACAGGTTTCCCTCTAATCATGGCCAAGTAGCCAGCAAATGGTTCCAGGCAGGAAGTAATATTTTTATAAACATTAAAATGTAAGCTGGGTCATGTGGTGGTGGCACACACGCAGCAATTTCTTTATTTTCTTAGTGTTTTGCCTACATGTATACACATGTACCATATATGTACAGTGCCTATGGATGTCAGAAGAGGGTGTTGGATTCTTTGGAGATGGGTTACGGATGGCTGTGATCCGTCTATGTGGGTGCTGGGAACCAAACCTGGATCCTTTGTAAGAGCAACAAGTGTTCTAAACTGTGTTCTAAAGTGTTCGCCTTTCCAGCCCCCAGTTTGTTTTTTTAAACCCTTGAGTGTGGGAGGAGCAGGGGTGTAAAAGGCATACACCACCAACTGCTCAGTTTTGGACAGAGCTTTTCAACAAAGAGAGATAAATAAAATATATAAATTTAAGTCTTACATGACATAGAAGGCTTCAGGAGGAAATGAACCAAAAAAAAATAGTTTGAGCCAGAAACCATATGGTTTTTTTTTCCTTTTTTTAAGATTTATTTATTTATTTTATGTATATGAGCACATTATCACTGACACACCAGAAGAGGGCATCAGATCCATTACAGATGGTTGTGAGCTACTATGTGGTTGCTGGGAATTGAACTCATGACCTCTGGAAGAGCAGTCAGTGCTCTTAATCCCTGAGCCATCTCTCCAGCCCCAGAAATCATATGTTATTGAGACAAATACTAAAGTGTCTCATGACAAAGCGGCTTGAGCTAACTACCCCCTTGGTGAGACCATAGATGGTTTAAGGCCATGTTTTGCCGTGAAAGCAATTCAGCTTACCTTACAAGAAACAAAAGCAGGTGCTGAATCATGAAAGCCCCCAATCAGTTATTTTTAGCATGCCTCTTAAATTTTCTGTTCCCTGATTTCTTCTCTTCTGTGCCTAAGTCTGAATGGGTAACCACTTCAGGGAATGTTAGCAACAGAGGGGCCATGGAGAAAATGTCAACAAAGACAAGAGAGCAAACTATACAGATTCAGCCATGGAGCCATAGATAAATCCAACTATTACAGAAAAAAAAAAAAAAGAATTCCCTGAAACGTCAGTGCATGAGGTTCTGCCCTGGGTGGGCAGTGAATTCAGATTCCCAGTGTGACAGCAGATATTGGCTTGTACCTCTTTCATTCAGCTTCCCTTTCCCCCCGGGAGAAGCATGTCTTCCTGCAGGCACAGTGAAGGTCTCTTTCAGATCATAGTTTTGTCTCCTGCTTTTAGGGGCAGGAGAAGTCAGAGGACTTGTGTTAGTTATTTCTCTGCTGCTGTGAGAAAACTCCATGACCATGCTGGGTGGTGGTTCATCAGCCTTTAGTCCCAGCTTTTTGGGAGCAGAGGCAGGAGGATGACTGGGAGTTTGAGGTCAGCTGGTCTACAGAGTTAGTTTCAGGATAGTCAAAGCTACACAGCGAAACCTTATAACAAAAACAAACAAACAAACAAAAACACACCACAAGGAGGGCAATTTATAGAGGGAAGGGTTTTGGGGGGTTTATGGTTCCAGGACTTCATGATCACTGGCACAGCAGGGAAGCTTGACAACAGGTAGGCATGGAGAAGGGAGAGCTCACATCTCATATTGTGAAGAGGAAGCAAAGCACAATCTGGGACTGGTTGGTAGCTTTTGAAACAATCTCAGCCTCCAGTGATATACTAACTCCAGCAAGGCTACACCTCCTAAGCTTCTCCAATAAGAGCTACCCACTGGGGACCAAGTATTTGAATGTCTAAAACTAGGGGAGACATCTCAAACCACCACTGTACCAGTACCTGTTCTCTTCATATAAGTCAGCTGTCTCAACAACCACAGAATATTTATGTGCTTCGAGGGAGGGGTAAACTGGTCTTTGAAAAAGATGTGTCCCCCAAGGGGAGGCTTGAAAAGCTTATCTTAGTCTTAATAGCGTGAATGAATGTAAATGCTCCTCATAATTACAGGACTAAGTCCACGAAACAATTGTTCGTTAAACTACTGCAGGCATCTGGCACCTTATGGCTCTCAATTATTAACTGTGAACTACTACTGAGTGAGTATTACCTAAATAAACTCCCGTGGTCAGTGACAGTGATGATAGAAACCTTGGAAGTTTACCTAAAGACAGAGTCCTGGCTCTGTTCTGGCTTCCACTGCCTTACTGGTTGACCTTGGGCTTCAGCTTCATCATCCTTTAAGTCTAGACGATGACACCTATTTCATGGGATTATGAGGAGGATTAGTGTGTGGGGAGGGGGGTAAAGGGTTTAAAGACTTCACACTTTGCTCAGCAGATAAGTACTAATCAGTTATTAGAATGTTTATGCTCCCTAAGAGTCTCAGAGGACAGGCAGTCACCGGCCCACAACTATTAAGATTTTGTGTCGTTTAACTAGTGTATTTAAATCCCTAGGCAGTAAAAATATATACAAAAGGGAGGAAACTATTCATGGCAAATCTCTCCTCCAACACCTTTACAAAGTGAATAAACTAGGAATAGAATTTAGAATTTAGACACAGATGTCCGTAAAAGGCCGGCTGCACCACACCCACTCCGGAACAAAGCCAGAGCTGTCACAGCTTCCTCAACAGCACTAGCAGAAGCTAGAGGCTCGGGTCCACCTAGAACGGCCACAGCCACGCCTATAAAACCTCCCGCTCCATCTCAGGCACAGGGAAGGGTCGACAGTCTGCAGCCACATCTCCGCGCGCAAGCTGCGCAGCCGGCGTGCGGCGGACAGCCCCTGACGTCACACCTGCGCCGGCTCTCCAGCAGGCCCCCTTGCTCGGCTTCCGCCTTCTCTCCCGGCGTCGCTTTCTGGAAGGTTCGTGGAGGAGGCGGTCAGGGAGACCGTTACTCCACAGCAAGCCGGAATCCGTGTCCATCCGTCCTCCTGAACCCGCGCAGACGCCACCAAGGTCACCATGCCGGAGAACGTAGCTTCCCGAAGCGGGGCGCCCACCGCCGGGCCCGGCAGCCGCGGGAAAGGAGCCTACCAGGACCGCGACAAGCCAGCCCAGATCCGCTTCAGCAATATTTCCGCGGCCAAAGGTATTACCCGGTCGCCGGCCCGCCTCCGGCGGAACGGCCCAGCCCCTCACTGTGACCTTGGCCCTGGGTGGGTTGTGTTCCTTCCAGGTGGTCTCGTTCGCAGATTTCTGCTAAGCCCTAGGAGTGGAGCGTGGAGGCCTCGGACACGCCCCATTGTGGGACGCCTTGCTTCTTAGTTCGTCTCCTGCAGGCATGGGCGGTGTTGGTCACATTGGCGCAGACAACCGTATAAAATAACCTATTAGTAGACGACACAGTATTTTGGCCTTTCAAAAAATTTCATTTTACTTTTTCAACATTTTCAATAAAAGTTCATTTAACTTATGAATGTTCTTTGGCTCCATAGTACTAATCGGATAGTCACTATAAATTCCCTTAAACTGGCAGGTGGGCGATATAAGGTTGTTAAAGCACGTGGTGAAAACCAGACAGGCCTGAGTTTTATTCTCAGTATGTGCTATTTCACGCTTCTGACGTCTAAAGCAAGGCTCCCTTACTGTCAATTCGGGGAAGATAAACAGCTGCTTTCTGTAATTGTGAGCATTTAGAGAAATTGATCTGGAAAAGAAAAAAATATGGAAGGAAAACTTAAGAACAGAGCCTTAGAGATACTGCCAGGGTTTATTTGGGTTGGAGAAAAAGATGTATGATCTGGGAAGTGAACAGGCGTGTTGTTATATCTTCTGAAGGTCCTAGGATCCAAGAAACCGTTGACATTCTTCTCAGTGCAGCTGAAAGTTGGGTGAGGTGACAGTTTATTTGCAGGGTTGCTGGGAGGATTAAATGTGAAAGAGGACGAAGTAAACTTGGCAAGTATTGCAGTCACCAGTCCAGTGACTGGAATGTGTTGGTGCTGTGAGGAAAGTGTGCAGGGTGGGCCTTAAGGAGTTGGAGAAGCCAAGTTGACCAGGTACTCCATGTGAGAGTCTTTTGGAAGTTTGGAGTGAATACTTGACACCTGGAAGTTTATTGAGTTCATTAATTACATTTGTGGTAGTGGAGTCATTGGGATGTTGGAAGATGAATTCTAGGGTCAGATGAGTGACCAAGAGAGTGTACAGTATATTAAGAAATGAGTTTACTTCAGGCAACCATCTTAGCTAGGGTTTCTATTATTGTGAAAATACAGGTTACATGGACTTAGTTATGTAATTTATGTATATGGGTGTTTTGTCTGTGTGTATTTCATACACCAGAAGGCACTGGATCCCATAGAACTGTGGTTATACATGGTTGTTGGTGCTGGGAGTTGATCTCAGGACCTCTGGAAGAGCAGCCATCTTTTATCCATTTGCTGAGCCATCCCTTCAGCCCCTCAACCTGCTTTCTTATGAACCCAGGCCCACCAGCCCAGGGATGGACACACCCACAAAAGATTGAACCCTTTCCCCTCAATCTCTAGTCAAGAACATGCCCTATAGACTTACCTACAACTCTGTTTTAATTGACTTTTTCTTAATTTGGGAGGAGTTACTGCCTCTGAGATGACTTTGGCTTGGGCCAAGTTCACATAAACTGTCCAGAACAGTTACTTTTCTTTTTTTTTTTTTTTTTTTTTTTTTTTTTTTTTTTTTTTTTTGGTTTTTCGAGACAGGGTTTCTCTGAGTAGTCCTGGCTGTCCTGGAACTCACTCTGTAGACCAGGCTGGCCTCGAACTTAGAAATCCGCCTGCCTCTGCCTCCCAAGTGCTGGGATTACAGGCGTGCGCCACCACGCCCGGCAGAACAGTTACTTTTCAAAGGAAGGGTGCACAAAAATTAAAACAGGACAGAAGGAGCCATGCATGTAGGCAGGATTGGTTACCCAAATAGCCTGTAAAGTTATCTAGTTACTAAAAGAGCAAAGGGCAAACTAGTTTTTCCAAGTCAAAACAGAACTCTGGGAAGTGAGAACGGCTTCTTCCAGATACTTGAGTTCAGTTCAATTTGCAGTTATCCATCCCCTCTCAAATAAAGACAATATTACTTGCTAATGGTGAGGAAGATTTCACAGACAGAAAATACTGGTAGTTCTGTGTAAATCATTTTACAGTCACTAGCTTGTGTGATGGATTAACCTAGGGATGTAGAGTCTGAAATACCGTAATTTTTTAGTAGTGAATATCTTGAAACAGGTCCACTGAAATCACCTGAAACTTGGATAATAACACTAGACGAGTTGTGTACTCCATTAGGGTGTTTAGCTGTTTCACTGATGCTTGTACTGTTAAGGAATAGAGGAAATAAAACTAAGAACTTAGACTAGACTGTGCCATTTTAATTCTCACAGGAGCGTTGAAAGTTTGTTCTGCATAGACATAGCACATGTGAAGTATTCTAGTGTCTATTAAGGTTATTAGGGATGAAGTTGTAGGAGATATAATAAGCCATTATATACCATATCCTAATAAGGACAAGTTTGAAACAAAATACTTTGCTTTTTTTTTTTAAGATTTTATTTATTATATGTAAGTACACTGTAGCTGTCTTCAGACACTCCAGAAGAGGGTATCAGATCTCGTTACGGGTGGTTGTGAGCCACCATGTGGTTGCTGGGACTTGAACTCTGTACCTTTGGAAGAGCAGTCGGAGCTCTTAACCGCTGAGCCATCTCGCCAGCCCACTTTGCTTTTTTAAGTCTTGGTTTAATATGTGACTTTCTGTTTTTCTATTTTAACAGCGGTTGCTGATGCTATTAGAACAAGCCTTGGACCTAAAGGAATGGACAAAATGGTAAAATGTAAAAGTTAAATAATTCATTACTTATTGAGAACTTCTGTTTACATTCTAAGGTCTGATGAGAGGTGGTGCTGTTTGGGGGCTGGCAGATAGCTCTGTGGTAACTCTTGCCTAGGTAGAACAAGGCCCTACTACCACCACTCCCTCCAAAAATCTTAAATTCATCAAAAGGAGAGATTACTTAGGTAGTATTTAATTATATATTTTAATACCTTTTGGGTTTGGTTTTTTTTTTTTTTTTTTTTTTTTTTTTTGAGTCAGTCAGAATTAACTGAGACTGTCTCTGATCCCCTTCTGCTGATGTGCTGGGATCACAGACTTGTGCGGACATGTTTGTTTGGCTGTTCATTTATTTTGAAACATGAGCTTAATCTTTCTGCTTCAGCCTCTGGGTTGCTAGGATTACAAGTGTGAGCTGCTGTGCCCAGTTCAACTTTTCAAACATTTTTTCTTAATTGACTGGCAGCATAAAACAGATATAATCTAATAATTTTGGATTGATATGTCCTCAAATTAGGAGCTAGTTAGCAACCAAAAATGTGACAAACCAATATGGCTAGCCAAGGAATTTGGGGCATATGAACTAAGGCCTTCATGCTTGAACTTTACTGAATGATCTTCCCCTCTAGACTACTTTACATACCCTGGGCAGGGGCTAGAGAGAGGGGTACATACTGCTGTTACAGAGAGCCCAGGCTGTGCCGCCATCACTAGATGCAGAGGATCTGACCCCCCTGGTCTCTGAGCACTGTCCTATTACTTACATGTAATAGAGCAACCTGGGCAGAGCCAGTTACTTCTTTTGTAAAGTTGAGTTGATCTGAATGTTCTTATATTGTTTTACTAAGGAAAGGAATTTTGAGTTAAGCAATATACATATATAAACTAACTTGTATGTAATAGTAAATGGAATAGAGCTAGTAGAATATTGCATTAAAGTTTTAAAAAACAAAACTTTTCAGATTCAAGATGGAAAAGGCGATGTGACCATTACAAATGATGGTGCCACCATTCTGAAACAAATGCAGGTATTGCATCCAGCAGCCAGAATGGTAAGTGTGGATGAGTGTTTTGGTTTTTGAGACATAATCCTGTTCAGTAGCCTAGTGACCTGGTAGTCACTGTATATCCTTGAACTTGGCAGCAATCCAGCTTCATCCTCCTGAGTGCTAGGGAGTTATGTGTGGGCATGTGCTGTCTTGTTAAGTACTTTGTTTTTAAGTGTACTTGTAAGATACTCAATAGACTTAAATTTGATACTATTTAAACATGGAGAATCTTTTTATCTTTATGCTAAAAATGTACATTTTTAAGATACTGTTCTTTGTGAGGTGTTCTATAACAAAGTTGTTTTGTTTATTTTTTAATCTTTTTTGTTTTTTGCTGATTCTGCTGTGGATTGAACCCATGACATTGTGCAAGCTCAAAAAGAACTGTACTAAACTATACACCCACAGTTCTTAGAAAACAAATAATTTTTTTTTTTTTTGGTTTTTTGAGACAGGGTTTCTCTGTCTAGCCCTGGCTGTCCTGGAACTCACTCTGTAGACCAGGCTGGCCTCGAACTCAGAAATCCGCCTGCCTCTGCCTCCCGAGTGCTGGGATTAAAGGCGTGCGCCACCACGCCCGGCTAGAAAACAAATAATTTTAATCACATATCAGATGTTTAGTTCTCACTGGTCCTTATCAAAAATTATAATTCAAGAGTCACAATTAGTCTTGTGGCAAGTGAGAAGTTGTATTAACAAAAATGAGCTTTAGGAATTGCTTTCTGTTAGAATGTACAGTTGAGTACAACAGATTCCTATAATCTTAAGTACTCTGAAGCAAAAGGATCATTTGAGCCTATCATAGACAACATGCTTCAAAACAGGTCTCCTTCCATTACTTAAAGATGACTTTCTGCTGGACAGCCACTGCCCAGCCTGAGAACTCTTTACCATCTACAGTTTAAACTGGAAATCATAAGGACAATTTTGTGCGCCATAAATACGTGGATTTTCATCTTTAAATGAAACCTAGAGTAAACTAAAAATCAGATGTCAGGAGGAATGTATTGTGTTTTCTAATTATGTATAGGTGACATCAATGTCATGGTTTGAGTTAGATGTTACTGGGTTCTCATTTCTTAGCATCTTGGCATGTTCTGTTCACATAGCTGGTGGAATTGTCTAAAGCTCAAGACATAGAAGCAGGAGATGGCACCACGTCGGTTGTCATCATTGCTGGCTCTCTTTTAGACTCCTGTACCAAACTTCTGCAGAAAGGTATGTAAAGTATAATATACTTTTTATTACTGAAGATGACAGGAAAAAAATTTTTAAAGGCAAATATAAAAAGCCAAGCTATTAATTAATGTGGGATTTAATTTGAAGTAACTACTCTTTGTCTTACTTTTGCAAGGCTTCTTTTTGTAGAAATAAATAGATTTCCGCTTTTCAAAAACAAATATTACTAGTCTCAGGCTTGGAGAGATGTCTTAGAAGATAAGAGCTATTGCTTTGATAAGTAGTGTTTATCACACAGATGTTCTGACTTAAAGTAAATGTATGTGATGTTTTAGAAAGCACAAAATTGGTTTCGGCTTGAACTATGAGAATGTACTTCATCGGTTTCAAATTGAGAAGTTAGCTAGTAACTAATCAAGCCATTCTTTTTACAATTGAGTTATAAATTAGTTTGTATGGTGAGTATCTGGAGCCTCTGGTACAGTTCAGAAAAAAAAGGAGGGAAGGTATTAGGTTATTTTGACATTTTAATGAGTAAAACATTCTAAAATAGTGATAAATAATTAGGTTGTAATTAACTTGGTTCATAAATGGCAGGTATACATCCAACCATCATTTCCGAGTCATTCCAGAAAGCTTTGGAAAAGGGTCTTGAAATCCTTACTGACATGTCTCGACCTGTGCAACTGAGCGACAGAGAAACTTTGTTAAATAACGCAACTACTTCGTTGAATTCGAAGGTGAGACTACCACTAAGGGAGAATTAAATTACAGTTAACGGTGTGCTATGGCGCTGTGAGCATTAATTACTAAGCTGTATCTAACACTGCCTAAAGAAGACTAGTAATAATAATTTCTATAATGGAATTGGTTTTAAGATTGAGCTAAAATGATCAATAAAGCTAATAAAAGAATAAGGAGTTTTTAGCTGGACATGGTGGCACACACTTTTGATTCCAGGACTCAGCAGGCACAGGCAAGCAGATCTGATTTGAAGCCAAATCTACTATGTAACCCAGTAACATTTTTGGTCTACAAAATACATTCTAGGAAAACCAGGGTTGTACAGAGAAACCCGGCCCCCACCCCCCAAAAAAACCAAAAACAAAAGAATTGAGTTTCTTTTTTTTTTTTTTTTTTGAGACAGGGTTTCTCTGTGTAACCCTGGCTGTCCTGGAACTCACTTTGTAGACCAGGCTGGCCTCGAACTCAGAAATCCGACTGCCTCTGCCGCCCAAGTGCTGGGATTAAAGGTGTGCGCCACCACTGCCCGGCTGTTTTTTGTTTTTGATTTTTGTTTGTTTGTTTTTAGTATTCTGGCACTAGTCAAGCTGTGTGACTTGAGGCAAATGACTACCTAATCTGTTTTGTTTCATTCTACCAAGGACATGGAGAAATTTGATGAGTACTGTCTTAGTCACGGTTTTTATTTCTGCACAAACATCATGACCAGGAAGCAAGTTGGGGAGGAAAGGGTTTATTCAGCTTACACTTCCACATTGCTGTTCATCACCAAAGAAAGTCTCCTACCCTTGATCACTAATTGAGTAAATGCTGGATCTCATAGAGGCATTTCCTCAAGGGAGGCTCCTCTCTCTGTGTTAACTCCAGTTTGTATCAAGTTGACACACAAAACCAGCCAGTATACTATCCGTTGGCTGTCTTCTCAACCCTTTGGTATTAGGTACATAAATAATCTGATGTGATAGCTAGATTACACACTCAACTTAGGTAGTAATTCTTCACATAAAATTAAATGCGCCTTTTTTTTTCCTTTATAGCTATTGGCAATCTTGATAGTGCCAAGTGCTGTAATAAAAGAAAAGCATATATATTCTTACTTGTATATGGAGCAATTTGCAAACTGGATGGAGAAAAACAACTTTAACTTTAGTGTCTTATGTACTGTATCCTAACAGGTGATAATAAGTCCTTGTAAATCCAAAGTAGGTAGTTCTTAAATTATTGCTTCTGTGTAAGTAACTTTCTGTCGTACATCTAGGTTGTCTCTCAGTATTCAAGTCTACTCTCTCCAATGAGTGTCAATGCGGTGATGAAAGTGATTGACCCAGCCACAGCTACCAGTGTAGATCTTCGAGATATTAAAATAGTTAAGAAGCTTGGGTGAGTGTCTCTGATTTCAGTTTTGCCAAAACCAGATAACTTTGAAGAACAACTAGGGGTGGCTTATACATTTAGTGCCAGCAATTGTTTGGCTGAGGCTAGCTATGAGTTCAAGGCCAGCCTGGAATAAATAGTGAGTTCCATTACAGGCTGAGCTAGAGTGAGGTTCTGTCTCCACAAAACCCTTTAAAAACAAAGATGATTTTAGTCCAATTACCTTTCTTCCTGGGACAGTGGATGTAACATAAGTGAAAATAACTCTGAAAGTGAACATTAGAAATACTGGCTGGCTTAAACTTTATTATATATGGCAGCCTCAAGGGTTTGCCTGTATTTCCTTATGATAGGATGGAAGTATATCCAAGAGGTCCCAGAATGGGTTCTGAGAATGAGTAAGACCAAAGCTCTTTCCTCTGCTCTGATTATTTTTTCCTAGTGGGACAATAGATGACTGTGAGCTGGTGGAAGGCCTCGTTCTCACGCAGAAAGTGGCAAATTCTGGCATAACAAGAGTTGAAAAGGCTAAGATTGGGCTTATTCAGTTTTGCTTATCTGCTCCTAAAACAGATGTAAGTAAAATCCAAGCTGGTTTCCTACTTATTAACTTTCTAGTAAGATCTGTTTTTTAAGATGAAAATAGAAAATGCTGGTATTAATGATATCTTTAAAATGTAGATTCAAAACAATAAAATTGAGACAAAATCAGAAATTGTTGCTGCTACAAGTAATAAGGTGGAGACTGATCATAGGCATTTGCATAAAATAGAAAGATGGGTGTGTGTTATACTCATTCCTTGAGTCTGCAGATTGTGTCTAGCTTCCTGAGATATTACCTGCTGGAGTTCACAAAGATTGTGTTTGTGCAAGTGGAGCCTTAGACTAACTTGATAGCCAAACTGTAAAAATTATTTTTTTACATAAGATATTACCATATTAGTATAATTCTCTAAAAAGTGTGTTGGCACCTCAGATTTGTTTTTACTATATTCTGCCAACATATATGTGTGTTCAGTATTTTGTTCAAAAAATAAAAGAGAGCCACATGAAAATTGATGGTTAATTTTTGTGCATCTTATATATAATGACAAGCCACAGCTTAAAAAGGATGGAATTAAGCCGGGCGTGGTGGCGCACGCCTTTAATCCCAGCACTCGGGAGGCAGAGGCAGGCGGATTTCTGAGTTCGAGGCCAGCCTGGTCTACAAAGTGAGTTCCAGGACAGCCAGGGCTAGACAGAGAAACCCTGTCTCGAAAAACAAAAAAAAAAGGATGGAATTAAAATTATTTCTGTAATACAACTTCATTTGGGGGGAATTTGGATTTTTCAGTTACCAGAAACGTACATGCAAAAAGTTTCAGGAGCAGTAGAGCCTCGTGTGGTCATAGATACCTATATTCTGGTACTCAAAGGATGGTGAATTCAAGATCTTCCTGAGCTCTGAGCTGCATAATGAGGTCTTGTCTTTCAAACAGACAAAAATCAGTAATGGGTGTGACTGAAAAGAATCAGCTGGGGCTGGAGAGATAACTCCTTGGTTAAGAGCACTGACTGCTCTTTCCTCGGTCCTGAGTTCAATTTCCAACAACCACATGGTGGCTCATAACTATCTGTAATGGGATAGGATACCCTCTCCTAGTATGTGTGAAGACAACTACAGTGTACTCATACATAAAATAAATCTTATATTAAAAAAGAACAATCAGCTTTAGCCAGGCAGTACTGACAAATGCCTTTAGTCCTGGCACTTTAGAGGCACCTGAATTCAAGGCCAACCTTGTGTTTGGAGCAAGTCCAGGACAGCTTTGACTATACCAAGAAGCCCTGTCTTTAAAAAGTACAAAAACAAAACTGAAACAAAACATAATAAATAAATAGAGTGGTTCTATTTACATATGAAGTTTTAGACCCTTTTCTGGGCATACCTATATAACTAGTAGGTGTGGGCTGGACTTTCACTTAACATTAAAATCTCTTGCTGAAAATAATTACTGTGTTCTTGTTCCCATCAGATGGATAATCAAATAGTAGTATCTGACTATGCCCAGATGGATCGAGTGCTTCGAGAAGAGAGAGCCTATATTTTAAATTTGGTGAAGCAAATTAAGAAAGCAGGATGTAATGTCCTTCTCATACAGAAGTCTATCCTAAGGTCTGTTCTATTTACTTTCTTCTCCCTGGATTTGGGGATCCTATAAGCACTTTTAAATAATATTTATGTGTATGTGTTTGCTTAAGGGTATACATTGCATGTGTGCAGGATCTGGATCCCTTGGAGATCAGAAGAAGGTGTTGGATGCCCTGAACTGGAGTTTGTAGGCAGCTGTGAGCTGCTATGTTAGGAACCTAGGAAATGAACCCAAGCCAAGCCCTCGGCAAGAGCAGCAAGCACTGCTTAACTACTGAGCTATCTGTGCCTCTTCCCAGCAGTTCTTAAAAGACACACTCAGTCTCTAAAGCACAGGAAATCTAAAGTGCACATTTTCATTTATAAAGACAGGACTATTTTCTCCTAATAATTTAAACATGGCCAATAGAGTTTTTTAGATCAAGGTTGTAAGAAAATGAAGGTCGAACATAGTTGTTCTTGCCCACAGCCCTAGTGCTCAGAAGACTGAGTTTGAAAGGTCAGGCCAGTCTGGAAGAGAGTGAGACGAAATGAAAAGACGAACGGCCTTAGTTTTTGAGGTCACTTGTTGCTCAGGTACCCAAGCTTGGTTCCTAGCTTCCACATGGTGGCTCACAAACATGTAATGCCAGTTCCAGGGGATGACACCCTCTTCTAAACTCCAGGGGCATATGAATGTGTACAGGCAAAACACTCACTTTTAAAGGGAAAAAAAATGAAAAGCACATTTTTTTAAAAGCTGTTTAATGGAGGGACCCATGTCCAACTGTATATGCTGCAGAGGATGGCCTCATTGGGCATCAATAGGAGAAGAGGCCCTTGGTCCTGGGAAGGCTCCATGCCACAGTGTAGGGAAATGTGAGGGCAGGAAGGGGTGGGTGGGTGGGGCCACGCCCTCATAAAATCAGGAGATGGGGGGGATAGGATAGGGGACTTCTAGGGGGAGATTGGGATAAGGGATAATATTTAAAATGTAAATAAATAGAATATTAAATTTTAAAAAAAGGCTCTTTAAAACTGTTTGAAGCTAGGGATATAGCTTAATTGTTAGTGCTTGCCTACAAGCCTTAGGTTTGATCTCTGGCATGACTTAAACTGAGTGTTGTCACATGGCCAGCTACCAGGTAAAATTCTAGGCTATCCTGGGGTGTGTGAAATTGTTTCAAAACAGTGAAAAACCACCGCTGACTTAACTAAAATGTTATTTATGGGCTCTGCATAGACAAGAGAAGTCTCAAATTTGAACTCATCTTTTTTTTTTCCATTTCTGGGTGGTTTGTTTGTTTTTTAATATATAGACATTCCCATTTACCCCCCTGATAAGCTATGCCAGAAGGTAGAGCCCTTTGTAAGCAAGTAAGAGGCTGCTCTAGTCATTTAGTGGCTCTGACCTTGAGTAAATTGTTCCCCAATACTGGTTTTTGCTTAGCTCTGATCAGTAATGTCTGTCTTGCTAGATCACAGATTGCTATTACTAGGATTGGTTTGATGGTTTGTGAGAATTGTGCTTCTGAATAATGTACACGTTCACTTAGCAAAATGTGCTCACTTCTTCAGAATCACGGCCCACTTGTCATGTCCAGGTTTTTTTTGTTTTGTTTTTGTTTTTTGTTGGTTTTTTTTTTTTTTTTTTTTGGGGGGGTTTTTTGAGACAGGGTTTCTCTGTGTAGCCCCGGCTGGCATGGAACTCACTTTGTAGACCCGGCTGGCATGGAACTCAGAAATCCGCCTGCCTCTGCCTCCGCCTCCCGAGTGCTGGGATTTAAAGGCGTGCGCCACTACGCCCGGCCATGTACAGTTTTGTGTTAGTAATTCTTCTAGTACAATTAGAAACCTTCAGAAGAATTTTTGAACTTCTACTGGGTATAATAATGTCACAGCCTTTGATCCAGCACTTAGGAGGCAGGCAGGCAGATTTCTGAGTTCAGACAACTAAAGCTACATAGGAAGAGTTTGTCTCAAAATGAAGAGGGAGAGAATTTTGAACTTGTAAATGGAACATTAAAAGTATTTCCCTTCATAATTAGCCATTTGGATAAGAGTAAATTAAATCTTCAGTGTAAAAGATGACAGACTCTTGTGTATTGTAGAGATGCGCTCAGTGACCTGGCACTACATTTTCTGAATAAGATGAAGATTATGGTGGTCAAGGACATTGAAAGAGAAGACATTGAGTTCATCTGTAAGGTAAAATTAATGTGTGCACACTATCCATTAACATGTATTGTGGGTTTGATTTGTATGTTACGGTTAGTGGTTTGGTTTATTTATTAATTTTAAGGTTTTGTTTTATGTATGTGCTTGCATGCATGTATCTCTGTGCACCACACGGTCCTCTTAGAGGCCTGATGTGGGCTTCATGTCCACCTGGAGCTATGAGCTGCCATGTGGGTGCTCTAGAAGAACATGAGTACCCAGCCTCTTAACTACTGAACTATTTCCAGGCCCAGCAGTGGTAGTGTTGAATCTAGTGCTTTGAATACAATACCAGACAAGTGCTTGTTCTTCCACTGAGTTCTGTGTCTAGCACAATGCTGTCTTGATTTGTGCACTTGATTATCTTTTCCCAGACAATTGGAACCAAACCAGTTGCTCACATTGACCAGTTCACTGCTGACATGCTGGGTTCTGCTGAGTTAGCAGAGGAAGTTAGTTTAAATGGTTCTGGAAAACTATTCAAGGTAACAATATATTGTTAAGCTTTTTTTTCTTACCTTTTTGTTTGTTTTTTTCTTTTAGCCAATTAATTAATTTGAAATTTGTTCACTAAAGATTACAGGTTGTACAAGCCCAGGGAAAACAGTTACAATTGTTGTACGTGGTTCTAACAAACTGGTGATTGAAGAAGCTGAGCGCTCCATTCATGATGCTCTCTGTGTTATCCGATGCTTAGTAAAGAAAAGGTACTACAAGCACCACTGCATAATATTTATTACTCTGTGTGTGTGTGTGTGTGTGTGTGTGTGTGTGTGTGTGTGTGTACACAATGTAGCATTGTGGGGTGGGGGGTGGTCCTCGGGGCAATCTCTTGGGTTGGTGTCAGGCATTTTACATGCTGAGGCATCTTGCTGGCCTCAATATCCTGAAGACTTTAATTTGAGGCTGGGATATAATACCTACCATTGATAACAGTGATTGGCTAGTTCAGCCTCCACCCAGCACTGCATACATACAGCAGATGTGGTGGGGCACACCTCTAATCCTAACACTTAGGAAGTGAAGGAAGGAAGGTCAAAAGCTCTGTGTCTTCCTCCACTTTATCCAAGGTACAGGGCAGTTTACCTCTAAAAGACAGCCAAACTGCTCTGTCTTTACTTTTATACAGTTAGATTGTAAACTATTTAAAGTAGCTTCCTTTGGGGTAAAATAAGCTAAAAATATTTGTGAATTTCAGAGCTCTTATTGCAGGAGGTGGTGCTCCAGAAATAGAGCTGGCCCTCAGACTGACCGAGTACTCTCGAACACTGAGTGGTATGGAGTCCTACTGTGTTCGTGCTTTCGCAGACGCTATGGAAGTCATTCCATCCACACTAGCTGAAAATGCTGGCCTGAATCCCATTTCTACAGTAACAGAGCTAAGAAACCGCCATGCCCAAGGAGAAAAAACTACAGGCATTAATGTCCGAAAGGTAAAATAGTCTTGGTGCTTACAGTTGCTGAAGAACAGTTTGGTGGAAGGAAACGTGTTTACAATTTTGTCATTGTTGGTTAGTAGGCTTTTGAACTTTAAAAGTAGTATGATTTTGGATTCACACCTGAGACCTGACAAGTTTACTGTATGTTCTTGAGGATAAAGATGATGCCATGGGAAATAGTATTAATTTACTGTCATTTACTAACTTGTAAAAAGTTAGTCTGGTCTTTGATTTCTTGGGTTGTAAAAACAGAACCTCATAGGTCTTTTGGGAGGGCACTAGTTAAGTAGGTATATAAAGTGTGAATAGGTTCTTGTGTTGTATCAGCAATTAGCATGCCTGGTGGTGAGTATGGAAGAGTGATAGCTGTGCTCTTGTTTATTGTGTGTGATCATATACTGAAGGCATCTGCTTCTCTGCAGGGTGGGATCTCCAACATTTTGGAGGAAATGGTTGTTCAGCCTCTGTTGGTGTCAGTCAGTGCTTTGACCCTAGCAACTGAAACTGTGCGGAGCATTCTGAAAATCGATGATGTGGTAAGCAAATAGAGTTAAATTCCAGGGGAAGTCAGAAAGGCATACTTAAAAGTTTTACATTTTGCTTAAAAGCTTGCTACTCATCAAGAAGAGAATAATTCATAACTAATTTTTTCCATAAAAATGATGCAAAAATTTACCTTAAACATAATCTTTTATGTTATTACAAGTTTTGAAACCTAATTGTTTTTTTCTTATTAGGTAAATACTCGATAATCTGGATAAAAGGATGGCTGACTGCACCATTATGGACAGAAGTACTGTGGCTGGAATGAAGGACAACCACCTTGTTCCTTGTCTAGAAGCTTCAGAGTTTTTGGACATTGTCTTCCAGTTGGCATTTGTTTGAAATTGTATTGAAACAATTTAATTAAAACATTAAATACTTGGTTTTAAACTCCATATTAACTTGTCATTTTAAAATTATACTGTTTTTGATACTTGAGGGAAACTGCCTATACGTAAACTACCTTCAAATTTTAACATTTACCTATTGATATTACAGCTTAATTCTGTGTATTTTATTAACATTATTTTTGTTCATTTGTGGTTATGTTTGGTTTGTAGGGTTTTGTTTTGTGAGATATCTCAGCTGACCTTGAACATTTCCTCTGTGTACCTTCCAAGTGCTAGAAACAGATGCTTACTGTGATGCCCAGTTTGTACAGTCCTTGTGATTGAAACCCAGGGCGTACTGCCAAACGAGCCATCTCCCTAATCCTGGTTGGTTGTTTAGTTTTCAGATTGTGCTCATATAACTGGGCCTGGAATTGATTGTGTCACTGCGGATTATCTCAGCTCCTGGTCCTCCCTTGTCAGCCTTAAATGAATGCTGAGATTACAGGTGTGTGCCAGATGTTAGGTCTTTATAATTTCCTTTTTATTTTGTTTGTATACTGAGGAGGAATGTACATGATAGGGTACTTGGAAATAAGGCAAATTGGAAACAAAGTTCTCTTAACCTTGTGGGTTTCAGGGATCAAACTCTGCAGGCTATTTTGATGACCCCTAGTTGTAAGTTTTTTATTTTAGTTTGTTGAAATAGCAGGGTATTGTGGTGTACACCTTTAATCCCAGCACTCAGGTGACAGAGGCAGGTGGATTTCTATGGGTTTCAGGCCAGCCAGGGCTAAGAGTCCATGGTGGCAAACCAGGAGACATGGAAGGGTGAGGCTTGAATTCTAAACCACAAGCACAAAACGGAACTCTAATGGTGCCAGTCTTTATACTTTCTAAGCCTGCTTGCCCCAGTGATATTAGAAGGCCATACTTTATAATCTTCCCAAACCACCACCACCACCTGATTGTGGTCACCACTGGGAGACAACAGGTGACATCTCATCCACAGGTACCCCTTTCCATAGAGAGCTTCAAAGCATAGTATGTGTGATTTTAAAGTAATACAAAAGAAGCCTGTCATTGCCCATCTGTCTTTCTCCAGAGGGGAGCTAGTTGGGATTTCTATAGAGTATTCTGTTTGAAGAGATGGCCCAGTGGTAGAGATCTTTATAAGTTCATTTTCATGTTCAGTCTTTACAGAACCTAAATAAAACGTAAAAAAAAAAAAAAAAGCCCATGCAATGTGGCACATTTTACAAAGTCAAATGGACTTAGCTTTTTATTGCCAGAGAGTGCATTTCACACATAGTCATGTCTCACCATGATTGTAAATTTCAACTTGGCTACCTTAATTCTAACTACTTCATACCTATGAGGTTTTAAAGCCTGATATGTTCTTCTCACATACTTTCACACCTTTGAATAAAGACCTGGTATGAAGGTAAGCCATATTTTGGCCTGCACAATCTGGTGCTTCATTACCTCTAAATCACAGAATCCAAGAAGTTAAGAAAAATGAATGTTTGAGTCCAGGATCTTGAGATAAAGATACTTGTATCAAAAAAAAAAAAAAAAAGCCGGGTGTGGTGTCGCACGCCTTTAATCCCAGCACTCGGGAGGCAGAGGCAGGTGGATTTCTGAGTTCGAGGCCAGCTTGGTCTACAAAGTGAGTTCCAGGACAGCCAGAGCTACACAGAGAAACCCTGTCTCGAAAAACCAAAAAAAAAAAAAAAAAAAAAGGATACTTGAATCATCCAGAATTTAGTTTTTCTCTCATTTTAATTGTTTAAGCAATAAAATTAATTCATTATAAAACAATTGGGTCAGGTACATCTTAGAAATTTAGGTAAGCGCTGGAGAGATGGCTCAGTGGTTAAAAGTACCGACTGTTCTTCCAAAGGTCATGAGTTCAAATTCCAGCAACCACATGATGACTTACAGCCATCCATAATAAGATCTGATGCCCTTTTCTGGGGTGTCTTGACAGCTACAGTGCACTTACATATAATAAATAGATAAATTTTTTAAAATTTAGGTCAAAATACTACTATAATCCATATTAATGGATTCTAGGATATTATCCATTACTACTTACGTCTACCTAAATATGTAGCTATTTTGACAGACTTATGCTAACCACTGCTTATATGAAATTTGCTTGGTAGAAAACCACTATCTTGGTTTGATAAGGGGGTTTATAGCACAATAGCTAACAATCCTAACAATAGCTTTGTTGTGGGAATTAGAATAAAAGCTCGTCCAAGGGAGATTTGCTGAATGAAGTTACCCGTCAAATTTAAAGGGGCTAGAAAGATACGCTTACATTTAAGTGCTATTCTTCAGTTTTTATTAAGTTTCCAAGTCTTAGAGTTTAAGGAATGGTGTGAAGACTATATCCTCCGAGTAGATTTGCCATTCAAGTCCTGAAACATTTTTGAGGTGCCCACAGTATGCAAAATTGGAGATATACTCAGGTGGTCCTCAGTAGATGGATCATCTGTGGATCACCACCCAAGGTGAGGGCCTAACATGACCGAGTCAGCAGCATACAGGGAACCTAGCAAGACAGTTGTGCACCTGTTAAAATGCCTAAGCAGTGCTGTATAAAGTGTGGCAGGCATTTAAGCCTAAACCCAAAGCTGTGGGAGAGCTGCACTTAGAAGGGGGTTGTTAGAAAGTGGTAGAGGTCATTTTGTGCTCACAGATAAGCACTAGGGAAACCAGGAATGCTACCCAGCGTTGTCCCCTCAATGGGAGACAAGTGTAACCTATTTTTTGACTGGGAGCAGGCCTGGGTAATATAGCCCGGTGAGTTTTGCACTACGTGGCCAGGACCACACTGTTCCTCTCCCAGAGGATCAATCTATAGAACCCATCTTCTTGGAAAGTTTTGATTTAATCACATCTTAAACTTTATTATGCACATGGGATTGAGTTAATTATCTCCAGGAAAATTTTGCTGAATTGTGCTGTACTTAAGTATGCCTTAAAAAAAAAAAAAAAGAAAGAAAGAAAAAGAAATCTACCTAGTGTCCTATTCCCAAAGTGTGAGCCAACCCTGACGCCTGAGTCCTGTTGAAATGAACTGCTTTCTTACCTCCTCCAAAGTTGTTCTGCTGGCCATGGTTGGCTCTGCAATACCAGACATTGGTCCTCTCATTAGACTACCTATTTTTAGTTGTGGGTATGCATTTTGTATTTAAGCTTCATTGAACTATATGCAGTACTCTTCTGAGGAAATGACAAAGGGAAGATTAATATTTCTCACACATTCACTAAAACTTGTCAAATTGTTTGCTTTGGAACATAAAATTTTAATAAAGATGCCAGAGTCTCAATCTCTTTCAAGATCCTTCTGGGAAATCTGCATCATCAAAGAACTAAAGCCGTGGACCCTTTGTAGAGGGTGGAGCCCCTTAATTAACTTTCTGAAGGCCCTGCCTCCTAGCACCATCACGGGGATTTTATTTTGCATTTACTAGGGGCATCAGCATTCAGATTACCTAAAGAGATTCCAAGTTCTTGGCAGAACTTGCCTTCATTTTCCTTTTTCACAAATGCCAATTTTCTTGTTCAGATTTTTTTCTTTCAGTAACTAGGGATCAAACCTTGAAATCAGCCAATGCAAATGCTAAAAACTTAATAGTTAAGAGACTGATGGAGAAAGACCTTGAGAGTATGTGTCCTCTGTTCTTTCAGTGTAACAAGAAGCTAAAGCTTTCAATAGACTAGTGTCTGTGTTTGCAAGAACCTCTCCCAGTACTAACAAGCAATTCTAATATCTTTGGTGCTTTGTTCTCATCTCACCCAAGTATAAACCCAAGTATCAACTGGTGTGTACGTTTGTTCATTTTCTTTGTGTAGCTGTCCTGTGATTCCATGGGCATTCATTTTTGTCAGAATTCATAATTATTCATTTCACTATCTTGTATATTACATTTTTGTTGTTGTTGTTTTTGTTTTTCAAGACAGCACTGGCTGTCCCAGAACTCACTCTGTAGACCTCGAACTCAGAAATCCACTGGCCTCTGCCTCCCAAGTGCTAGGATTAAAGGCATGCGCCACCACTGCCGGTCCTGCAAAAGCACTTCTTTTTTTGGGGGGGGGGAGGGGTTCGAGACAGGGTTTCTCTGTATAGCCCTGGCTGTCCTGGAACTCGCTCTGTAGACCAGGCTGGCCTCGAACTCAGAAATCCGCCTGCTTCTGCCTCCCGAGTGCTGGGATTAAAACCGCGTGCCACCACGCCCTGTCCTGCAAAAGTTCTTCTATGATGTCATTTTCTTTCAGATCTACCTTTTTTTTTAAGCTGTGTTAATAGATATCTGCAAATTTAGAATACTGTCAGCCAAAACTTGCCTATTCTATGTACACACTGATGTCCTTCATATCCATTATTTACTATTTCATGTTCCTGAAACCATCCCACTTACAGGGTTTCAGTATGTCGTTAGGTCTTGTTTACACTAAATCCCATCAGAGAACTAGTTGCAGGTGGCTGGCAGGAAGTCACTATTCTCTCATTCGGGTGGCTATGGATCCCTCCCCACATTTAGCTTTTCAGAACTAACCAGTATCCATCATCAGTTCCATTGGAAAAGGCAAGCTCAGCCGTTTTGAAACAGAGGAGGCAGGGAAGGTAAGGTGATGGGTGCTTCGCAGGGGGGAACAAGGAAGGAGTGGTAACAGCTGCGTCAGAAACAGGTTCTGAGAAAGGTGTGCCGCATAACGTGGAAAGTACTGGAACCTTAGGGTGGGGACAGGGGCGCTAACTGGGCTTCTAAGTAAAGTGTTATGCTGCAGGTGGCTGAGAGTTCACTCAAAGACCATCCAAAGCGGCCAAAAACCTGAGGCCGATCAGGAGGTTGGCGGGGCTGAGCTGGGAGGGTGTGGTCCCTGTAGGCTCTCGCCCCCTCTAATCTGCCGCTAAACTAGCTGCAGAAGCCCTAGACAAACTACCCCATCTCACTGGTCCGAGTGACAGACACTTCTTATGTCACGTGTCTTACTGGTCAGTCGAGAAAAAAGAGGGTGGGACAAATAAGTATTCCTTCTGATTGGTCAACTCGTGCTGGTTCTTGTCAATTAGAGATGAACCGGGTTCTCCGCCATGTTGAATAGCGCGCTGCAAAGCCTGTCCTTTTCTTGGGGTTGTCACCCAACACCCAGTCCTTCCTGTTCCTCTGTGCTCTAATATGTTGATCCAGCTAGTTAAAACGCGCTTTCTGCTTTAAGTCCGTATACCGAGAGAAGTCCTCGATTAGGTAGTTAGACCGAAATAAAGCTAGAAACCAGAGAAAAGCTCAGTCCCTAGCTGGGGACCTGAGTGTCATCCAAATGAATCAGTAATTGTTCCGGCGCCGGTGAGGCTCCCTTTGAGCAATTAGCTTGAAGATTGCGTTTTACTTTAGCTTGCTGTGGTAGTCATTTGTGTAGTTTCAGTCAGTTAGGCTTCCAGAAACCGCAGGTTTGTATCAGAAACCATCATTAGACACTAGCTGGACTCGGGGTTCGCATTTGTGACAGTGAAAAAGGACGTTGCGGTCCGTCGCCACCTCCTGTAGCGTCCCTAGTAACCGAGCCCCTAGTAACCGCTCGCCCCAAGCCAGGATCTGTGAGCTAGATGGCAGCGCCTGCACACCGCCCCGGGCCGGCGCGGGCGCTCGGGCTCGGAGGCGGGGCGATGGCTTCGCCGCACCAGGAGGCCAGACTGGCGGCAGCCAGCCTCCTCCTCTCCGCAAATCCCATCACTGGAGCTAGGGCCGTCCAGTACGAACGCGAAGACTCCTTAGAGTCCTTGGTAGCAGCGGGGTTGGCGGCGGCCATGGAGGAGGAACAGAAGAAAGTGTGGCAGATGCGAGCATCGGTAATGTGAGAGCCCGGAGGGGTCTGAGGGCTGTCCGGGTCGTCACCGGCAGGATGGGTGGAAATGCGGTGTCCTCTGTAGACCCTCCCTGCTCTCTGCCCCAACTAAAGGTTGCTGCAAAACTTTATTGGATAGCGTTTTTTTATAGCTATTTCTAGAGTATGCAAAGAACAGAACTCTACTTCCTATTTATTCTCCAGCATATCTTGGGAATAAATAATTCTTTAGTTCTGATTTTTAAATTTATTTTTTATTTTTGATTTTCCCCCTCTTGAGGACAACTGATGTGTCCATAGTTTTCATAAAACTTCACATGATAAGTTGTACTGACAAGTGTGTTTTATCGGTTTTGGTTAGTAGTAGATTTTAGCAGTCCATTAGCAAAGCGTGTTTGAAGTTCAGTGGACAGTTGCTCCAGATATAGAGAAGCATCCAGATAAACAAACTGCCGAAATCCAAGTTTCCTAAAGGGATGATATGGGTGCAGTGAGATCTTTTCACAAAACATTTTCAGTATTATGTCCTGGATATATATATATATATATATATATATATATATATATATATATATATATATATATATATATACAGCCTCCCGAGTGCTGGGATTAAAGGCGGGCGTCACCACGCCCGGCTAGCAGGTACTCTCTTTTTTTTTGGTTTTTCGAGACAGGGTTTCTCTGTATAGCTCTGACTGTCCTGGAATTCACTCTGTAGACCAGGCTGGCCTCGAACTCAGAAATCCGCCTGCCTCTGCCTCCCGAGTGCTGGGATTAAAGGCATGCGCCACCACGCCCGGCTGCAAGTACTCTTAACAGTTAAAATATCTTAGCATCCTTTTTAATTTTTGTTTGTTTTTTGAGACATAGCCCTGGCTGTTCTGGAGCTCACTCTGTAGTCCAGGCTGGCCTCAAACTCACAGAGCTCTGCCTACCTCTGCTTCCTGAGTTTAAAGGTGTGTAATAAAAATGCCCAGCTTTTATTCAAAAGTTTATTAAAAGTCGGGAACCTTAGACTTAAACCAGCACCCTGTTGGTATAAAGCACCAGGACAGGCACTTGCCCCCTCAACGCCCTGTTTCTTAGCAGTGCTGGGGTGGGCTGAAGGGTTTGTGCTTGCTAGGCAAGTAGTGTACCAACAGCTACATCCTCTGCTTTTTTGTTTTATTTTAGACAGCGTCTCCTTTGGTCCAGGATTGCCTCAAATTTGCTATTTGTGGCTAAGGATGACCTTAAACTCCTGATCCTCCTGCCTCCACCTTCCAAGTAATGGGATTAAAGTATGAGGCCCCATGCCTGGCCTGTAGCAAATGTTTCAAGGTTATGTAGAGTAAAGCCAAGCCTGACCAGCAGAGGTTCAGAATCCTAGGACTGGTTTATACCTGATAAACCATTCAACACAGTCTGTCATAGCTTACAGAAGGCAAAATGCCAGGGGGGAGGCATGAATTTGGATCCTGGATCAGAATCCATTTTCTTCTATGTGCTGGGTAATTTTAGGACATGATTTCTGTTTCTTTGTCTATAAAAGGACTATAATTGTCTCCATTTTCCACCTTATTCAGTTGTTATTAAGAACCAAAGGAGAGAATGGGTGTCATTTCTAGAGTAATTTACATAAATTAGTAGTAATTGTAACAACTGCCAGCTTGAATAATTCACTTGGAAATTGATTTATACTTTGGCTTACTACGGCAGAAAGGTCTGTCCTTTGTATAGTTGTACTTATGTTCCAGAGTGCCCTGAAACTGAAGATTTTTGTTATAAACTGAGTTTGGGTTTCCAACACCCAAATACAAACCCAGAGTGCTGGCTTTTGTCTGTAATCCCAGTGCTGGAGAGAGAAGAAACAGGCAGATTTCTGGAATTTGCTGAAAGCCCTACCTCAAAAAATAAGGTGGAGAGGGGCTAGGGAATTCTCCTAAGATTGGATGTTAGGCTGGAACCCCTGCTTATCTCCTCCACAACCTGGGGAACCCCATCTGCCCTCCTGCCAATCCCACCCACCTAGAGAAATCTCCCCCATCTGCTTGGAAAAAACTCAGGCTAACATGTCAGCACTCCTTGTCTCTGAGTTTCAGACAGCCTGCCCAAGAGTGCCCTCCTAATAAACCTGCCTTTATCTACTTTTAATCTGGTCTAATCTGGTCTGTATCTGTGCCACTGAGGGGACAAAAAGCCTGTCACTGACCTCTAGTGTATACATACACACGTTTTCTCTCTCTCTCTCTCTCTCTCTCTCTCTCTCTCTCTCTCTCCTCTCTCTCTCTCTCACACACACACACACACACACACACACACACACACACACACACACACACACGAAAGGTGTGGGGAGAGAATGTCAGCATTTAGTAGAGACATAATAGACAAAAGAGATTAAGGATCAGCCACTGTGGTAGGACTGGAACAAGGGCCCAGGGGTCCCACATTCACTGAGAAAAACAGGTGAATGGTCAAATGCTTTGTCCATTGAAGAATAGAGAGTGTGTCCCCAGAGGGGAGATCTGTAGTTGGAAAGAAGAGTGAGTGTTCTTCTGGTGGTTTCTATTTTCCTAAAGAAATACAAGGGTTGAGCCGGGCGTGGTGGCACACGCCTTTAATTGCAGCACTCGGGAGGCAGAGGCAGGCGGATTTCTGAGTTCGAGGCCAGCCTGGTCTACAAAGTGAGTTCCAGGACAGCTAGGGCTAGACAGAGAAACCCTGTCTTGAAAAACAAAAAACAAAACAAAAAAAAAACCCAAAGAAATACAAGGGTTATGAGAGCAGTTGGTGTGTAGGAAGAGCACAGAAAGACACAGCTGCTGGGGCAGTGGAGTCATTTGCCTAAGGAGCACTAGGTGCTGAGCCGGCCAGGTATCCACTAGATATTGCCCAGGGTCTAATTTAGTATTAATAGTTACAAAATGTTGTCTATTGTTTTGGGAAGTTGCAGTTATAGTGATAACCACTTGACATATTCTCTTTTTCAAATATCTAATGTTAGATCATTTGGAAGGTGGAGTCAGAACTGTGATTTTGAGACCACCCTAAAGCACGTGGAGTTCCAGATCAGCCTAGACAACACAGCAAGACCTTGTCCATAGATAGATAGATAGATAGATAGATAGATAGATAGATAGATATATCTCAAACATTATCTGGGTACAATGGCTCACAGCTATAGTCTCAGTACTTGGGAGGCTGTGGTACACATATTCCATTAAACATTGTTGTAAAACACCTTCCTTCCTTCCTTCCTTCCTTCCTTCCTTCCTTCCTTCCTTCCTTCCTCTTCCTCTGCTTCCTGGTCCTTTTCTTCTTTGGAGTCAGGGTCTCACCATGTAACCCTGCCTGGCTTGGAGCTCATAGAGTAGAGGAATTATGTAGAAGAGGCTGTCTTCATAGAAATCTGCCAACCTCGGCCTCCTAAATGTTGAGACTAAAGGTGTGTACCACCATGCCTAGCCCAGAGGATCTCATGTAGCATGTGCTGGCCTCAGACTGGCAATGTAGCTCAATCTGACCTTGAACTAAGGGTCCTTCTGTGTCTACCTTCTGAGTACTGGAATTACAGACAGGGGCTACCAAGTTCAGCATTGAAAAGAACATAACTTAGTAAAAGCTCCAGAATGTCAGATAAACTTTGTAGACTACAATACAAACAGTTCCTTATGGTGCTGACACCAGGGAAGCTCAGGTGCTGGGAGAGCTGATATATCCATAAGTGGGTCAAGCCACTCTCGGGAAGATTAGCTTCTTCGTAGTGGCTCTTACAACATGGAAAGCTTAATATCAAGGAGGAGGAAAGGAACGTCATTGCACATTGTGTTTTGCAAACTGGACAGTCCTGGGGCAGGGGGTGAAGGTGAAGCGAGAATTGGGAGTTATTTCCTAGCCATTCATCTGTTTTAGGTTAAAATACAAGCAAACTAGGAGGGCCTATTTGAAAAGTTTTGCTTGTGTTAGCAGTGGACTGGGCACTGTGCATCCTCAAGAGTGAGTGCCGTTCACCAGGCCTGCTCTTCTCATGCTGCTCCTTCTCCTTTTCCTACAGTTCTTCCAGGTCAGAGACTTGCTGGTTTTAGTATAGATAATGGAGATAGGACCTTTGAAGAGATTTTCTGGGAGAACAAATGAGCCTATGGATATTGTGCCTGAAAGTTGCTCCCTATTTTAACTAGAGGACATATAAATATAAAACACTGACAGGTTCACAGCCTGGTTTTAGATTTTTTCATTTATGTTGGATTGTAGGTCTTTTCCCCTAATACTCTGTAAGCTCAGTGCAGCCCTTCAGTGACCTGTTTCCTCATACACTCCAAACTTTGCAAAGGAAACGCCTGCTATTTTCCTTTGGTGAAAACTTACATAGTTTCAAACTTATACCTTCTTTCATTCCACCAATATTTACCGGACATGTTTTCTTGGCCTGGTACCTTTCTAGAAGCTGGGAACACAAAAGCACAAAGCAAACACGCTCTGCCTTTGAGCTGACTCTCCTGTCTGGGCAGGCCTGGGTATACATGGGACCAGGATGGGGTAGATGGTTGGGAAGAAGAGGAGAACTCATGGTATGTTGGGAGAGTTATTTCAGAAAGGATAGTCAACAAAGACTCTCTTGAGGTGGCATTTGAGTGAGGAGTGAGCAAGCGTCCTGTGCAAGCTCTGGGTCACCAGCATCCTCAAGAGATGGAGCGAATCAAAGGTAGAGACCTCGGGAACTTTGATCATTCTTTTGTTTGTTTCTTTTCAAGGTTGGGTTTCTCTGTGTAACCTCGGCTGTCCAGGAACTCATTCCATAAACCAGGTTGGCCTGGAACTCAGTTATCTGCCAGCTTCTGCTTCCCAAGTGCTGGGATTAAGGTGGGTGACCCGTGGCTCTTTTTTTTTTTTTTTTTTTTTTTTTTTTTTTTTTTTTTTTTTTTTTTTTTTTTTTTTTTTTTTTTTTTTTGTTTATGTATATTTATTGGGAGGTGGGTTGTCTATGTGGTTCTATGTGAGTTTGGCATGCCTATGTTGTGCCCATGGAGGCCAGAAGAGGGTGCTGGAATCTCTGCAGCTGGGATTATGGATAGTTGTGAACCACTGTACCTATGCTGAGAACTGAATCTGGGTCCTCTGCAAAAGCAGTGAAATAAAAATTCTTCTAAGTGCCTTGTGTGGCATCCAGTAAATATGCACACAAGTTCTTTGGTCTTGTGAGTTGTTAAGTTTCTACATATCAGTTCTATTAAAGGAAAGTTGTTCTGTTTCACTTGTTTCCTTGAAGTTGTCCCAAATGGGACAATAGCAGAAGAGTCTTCTTCCAAGAGCAACAGAAGCCTAGGCCTAGACAGTGGTTAAGAATACTTGGTGTTCTTGCAGGGAACTGGAATTTGGTTGCCAGGACCCCACTGGATAATTTAAAACTACCTGTAATTCCAGCTCCAGGGGATTGAACACCCACTTCTGGTCTCCATGGGCACCTGCACTCACCCATACACATGTAAGCACATAGTTTAAAAAATACACATTTATCCATTTATCCATCTATCCATCCATCCCCTCTTTTCCCCATGTGAAGAAAAACCCAAAGCCTGGTACATGATAGGCAAATACCTGACAACTGAGATACTTCTCCAGCCCAAATTATTATTAACAATGGACTCTTCTGAATTTTCCCATTGGAAAGGCTAAACAGTCTTATTTTCTGAGATTATATTATTATGAATCTAACTTGGAAATACACTTGCTTGGTTTCGAGTATGTTTAAGGTGGTAGGCTAAATTTAAACCATGGTTGGTGGCCCTTTATGCATAGCATCATACATAATCTAAAATTTGTCAACTGAGAACATTAAAAATTATATTTATAAAGAAAGTGAGGGACTTTGGGGGTGTGTTATATGTATGTTTAGGTGCACATACCTCTGTGTGTGTGTGTGTGTGTGTGTGTGTGTGTATACATGCATGCACAGAGACCAGAAAACAACTTCTATGCTATGGCATTCTTCAGTGCTGTTGTTTGCTGTCCCCACCTCCCCCGTGCTGGGATTACAATCTTATGTTACCATGTCTACTTTTGTTGTTTTTAAAACATGGGTTCTAGGAATTGAACTCAGCTTTTTATGCTTCCAAAGCAAACACTTGAGCAATTAAGCACTTTCTCCAGCTCTAGAAAGTGAGGTTTTTCTCTCTTTAGTTGAGTCAGTTAGAAGAAGGCAAAGGTGAGTAGTCGGGGAGAGGAAGCCCAGTCAGCAGCTCCAGTGTGGCGTCTCCAGCCACACATCACTCCATGCTCTCTTCTCGTGCCCTAAGTGTCTGCCACCTGTGGACGCTACTCTTCTTGCTACCCACAGCAGTGACTCTTCTCTGCACTCTCCTGTGTCCCTTTTCCCTCCAAGATCATCCCAACTGGGCTCCCTGGAGAGCCACTAAGAACTTTGTTCCTGGGCCCCATTCCTGTCCCCTGTCCACTGCACATCATCGGAGCCCCAAGGCAGGAGTTGCTCAGGAGCTGGCCCTGGGCACAGGAGCAGCAGCCACTCGTCTCTCAGCAGAGGCCTCCTGGAGAGATCCTTGTAGCTGAGCTCCATTTTGCCTTCTGCAGTAGTCAGTGATATCACATGAATATTTTCTGTCAGTTACCTAGGAATCTGACCATTATTAAATGGATGGAAGCCAGTCATGGTGGCACACACCTTTTTTTTTTTTTTGGTTTTTCGAGACAGGGTTTCTCTGCTTAGTCCTGGCTGTCCTGGAACTCACTCTGTAGATCAGGCTGGCCTCGAACTCAGAAATCCGCCTGCCTCTGCCTCCCAAGTGCTGGGATTAAAGGCGTGCGCCACCACGCCCGGCTCGGCACACACCTTTGATTCCAGTGATCAGGAGGCAGAGGCAGGCAGATCACTAGTTCAGAGCTAGCCTGGTCTACATACGGAGTTAGAGGCCAGCTTAGGCTACATAGTGAGACTGCTGGAAGAATCGGCATTTAGATCAGTGTCCGTTTGTTATTTAATTTCAAACAACAGATAACAGGGTTCTCTTCCCATCAGGCAGGTTGTCACAACTTTTCTGGGAAGGACGAAGAGATGACATTTGAGAGCACTATGAACTTCTCTGATATTTACCACTCTGATCAAGAGTATTTCAAGAAACTCAAAGACCTGAAGGCTGCCCATGAAGAAAACATGTCAAAATTAGAGAAAATGTACCAGGACAAGCTAAATATAAAAGAAATCCAGGCGGTGTTCATCAGGGATGAGAGCAGGGATGCATCTTCAAGGTAAGTCTCTTCTAGATAAGTTTGTCATTGTCATTTGTGAGCTGAACTAAGATAAATGCTTGGATGAAGTGTAGAAGACAGTATCCCACAGTATTTGCTTCTAAATAGTCCTTCCTAGTATTGATAATGGTGGGCTTTTATTCACAATGTTTAATGGCTTACCATTGTACTAGGTTCCCTCTTGCTTTGAGGGTCATTTGGTGGCCATCTGTTTGTTTTTATTGTCATTTCTAAATGTGTTTTGCCTGTGTGTATGTCTACACCACTTGTGTACCTGGTGTCCATAGAGAATTGTGAACTGCCATATGGGTGCTGGGAATCAAACCTGTGTCCTTAGAAGAGCAGCCGGTGCTCTTATCCTCTGAGCCATCTCTCCAGTCCTTTCATCTGTGTTTTTCTGCTTTACTTATGCTTACAGATATGTATCAAAATATTTAGGCTGGCCCAATTTTGAAACATGATCTTATACTCTCTACAGCCCAGGATGGCTGGGAACATGCCTTTGTTGAGGACGTTTTGGCTTCTCTGCTTTGTGTTCCCGGCTGGTCACAGGCACCCACCCACCCAACAGCTCTGTCATATACACAGATGAAAGACGCACACACATAAGCTTATTTTTTAATGCTTTATTGGCTCTGTGGCTAGACTCTTTTGCTCTTTCTGAGGCTAGCATGCCCTTACCTTCACTCCTAGCTCAACAGCTCTGAATCTTCCCTCAGCTTACTTGCTCTTCTGTGAAGCCCATTGGTCTCGCTGCCCAAGACACTTTTGGGCTGCCCTTCTGTGGGCCATTTTCCTTTTCCTACATTTTGGAAGATCTCCCCTACAGTTCTGAGTCTGTTTTGTCTGCCTCTCCCAAGTCTCTAGATCTCCTCTTCCTGCTCTCTCCTCTCTTCCTAGCTTGTGGGAACCTGGAAGTCTCACCTCTTTCTTTCTGCCCAGCCATTGGCCACTGGCATCTTTATTGATAGATCAAAAACCAATCGGGAGCAAGGCCCTTCAGTGTCAGTACACACAGATTCCTATTAAATCAAAACATCAGAACCACTCCTACAGGCCCCAAACTCTGGGCAATCCTCCTGCCTCAGCCTCACAAGTCCTGAGAATACAAGCATGAGCCATCATGGTTTCTTTTCTTCTTTCTTTTTTGAGACAGGGTCTCACGTAGTCCAGGCTAGTCTCAAACTTGCAATGTAGCCAAGGATGTCCCTGAGCCCCTGCTCCTCTCACCTCCACTTCCTAGATGATGAGATTACATGCAACCATGCTTTGCTTGAGCTGGGCCTTTTGTTGTTGTTTGACATAAGGTCTCTCTAGTGTAGATCTGGCTGTCCAGGAACTCACTATGTAAATATTGAGGCTGGCCTTGAGTTCACAGAGATCCACCTGCCTCTGCCCGAATAGTGTTGTGGTAAATCTCCAACCACTATAAGCCCATTTAAGGAAAACACAGCTTTGTCGCAGTGAATCTCCAACCCAAATAAGTCCTTTCAAGGAAAACGGGACTCAGTTGTATATTTATAAACTGCACACCTACACTGGGCCTCTACAGCACTTCCTTCCCCCCCCCCCCCCCCCCCCCCCCCCCCCCCCCCCCCCCCCCCCCCCCCCCCCCCCCCCCCCCCCCCTATGAAATCCCTACTCCTTGCGGTTTCTCCAGGCCATGTGCTTCTGCTCCATCTTCCTTCCAACAACTACAACTCTGTCCTCCTCTGTTCTCAGTCTTCTTCAACTCCTCCTCCTCCCCTCCTTTTCCTGTCTTGCCCGGAAAACCCACCTCCTCATTTTCGCCCAGTGATTGGCTACTTGTCATCTTTCTTAGCCAATCACATAATTAAGGGAAATTCCCCCCGACAGTGGAGTGCTAAAATTAAAGGTGTGTGCCACCATGTCCAGCCAGTCCTTTTTAAAGAATGAAAATTAAAGTTTACTTTAAAAAAAATTAAAAGATGAGCTCATTAAAGATGCAAGGTTTCGATTTCTGGGTTTTTTTTTTTTTTTTTTTGTCTTTTGTGTTTTTGTTTGTTTTTTAGATTTATGTATTATGTATGCAGTGGCCTACCTGTATGTATGCCTGCAGGCCAGAAGAGGGCACCAGATCTCACTTCAGATGGTTGTGAGCTACCATTTGGTTGCTGGGAATTGAACGCAGGACCTCTGGAAAAGCAGCCAGTGCTATTAACCTCTGAGCCATCTCTCCAGCCCTTGATTTCTGTTTTTAAAAGCAATCTAGCGTCAAGGCTTTTTTCTACTGTGTCCCTGCTTCCTTTGAAACTGCAAGCTGATCCTTTACCCAACCCAGCTGGTCAGCTGACTGTATGTTGTCTGTGTGTTAGAGCTATTTGAGTTCTGACACCCCCAAGGAGGTCACAGACTTTGATCTCATTTGAGGGCTTTTACCCTGCCTTTGACCTTTCAGTTCTCCAATAAAAGACACAACTTTTGTTATTTGCAATAAGCCTTTATCAGCACCAGAGCTGGGCAGATATTACCCTCTATGCTATTAGAATCTATTTTCCTATCAATGACCCTGAGTTATTACTTACTGTGTTCCATCTGGGCTGCTCTCAACTCCAATTGGCCAGCTTTCAGGGCCATGACGTTAAGATTCTGACCCCATGGTGGTGTCTTCTCTCTCCTACCATCCTCTTAGTCTCTTCTCCACCCCAACAAAGTTACTTAAAACCCACCTACCTCTAATCCCTCCAGTAATTGGCTGTAGCCAATTTTGTTTAAACAATAGTTTTAAATCGAGAAACAAGGTTTTCACAATAAAAATTTGTAAATGTGAGAATTCACTTGGAGGCCTAGACCTTCAAGTACAGAATTTAGCATTACAATACATGACAACAGACCAAACCTCAAAAGTAGACATGCAGTTCAACATGACACTCCAGTGTCTCTGAAACAGAAGAAATGGTGATCATGCTCAGGTTCTGGTGGGAGGGAGGGAAATATTTTCAACAAAGGTGTCATACATAAGTATGATTTTTTCCCCTCCAAATAAGGCTAGGAATCAAATCCTCGGTGCATAAGAGACAGGCTTTCATTATGTTGCTGAGGCTAGCCTTGAATCCATATCCTTCCAGTCTTGGCCTCCATTAGCATGCACTAGTATGCCCAACTGAGTTCAAACTGGAGAAAAAATAAGAGGCAGAGTGGATACAGGGAGCAAGGAGTGGCCTTCAGGACAGCAGCAGGCATGGTGGGGAAAGAAGTCAGGTGAGAACACTTCCAGAATGATAACTGGGCTAGAGAGGGGTAAGACTGCTGGGTAAGCAGGGGCCAGTACTGATTGACAAGTAGTTCAGACTTTGTAGCAAAGATAGGAATTTGTGTTAGGTAGGAGTAACGTGGTCAGACATGGTCAAGATGGTGACTCTGGGAAGCACAGAGGCCACGAATAAAAGTAAGTCAGGAGAAGCAGTTCAGAAGACAGAAGGAACTCAAGTTCCTTCTCTGAAAAGTGAGAGTATATTAGATAATTCATAGTCATCTTTCAGCTCTATTCTAAAGAAAAATGATATTGTCACGACCCTTAGACAGCTACTCCCTTCTGGCTGACTATACCTTAATATTAGAAAATCTGTAATTACAGTAATTCTAACATTTGGCCACATAAAATTGGAAGTGTACCCTAATTATTCTTCTTCCCTAGTTCTGCATCGGAAAAGAGCTGCTCACATCCTGCCTTGTCAGTGACCTCACTTTCAGAGCCTGACCTAGACGGGTCGTCCTCCTTGTCCACAACTACTGATGAGGAATTGCTTGATCTAGAGAAAAAGACTCCCGGGGAAAGCAGCGCAATGGTCCATGCCCAGGAGCTCATAAACAACATGTGGAACGACTTTTCTGTTGAAGATTATATTCAGTATGACTCAGACCCCCAAACAACTAAGAAAAAAAGGAAGAAACCAAAATCCTTAACACCCAAGATTACAGTGCCTGTACCCTTTGAAATGACGGTAAGAGAGCAGAATCGGAGAGAGAAGGCCTTGAATGCTCGGTCAGATCTGGAAACGAAGCAGAAACTGCTCAAGAGGGATGAGGACGATGCAGAGTGTAAGAAGAAGTTCCGAGCCAATCCTGTTCCTTCTTGCGTGCTCCTTCCCTCTTATGAGGATCTAGTCAAGCAGAATGAGGAGCGTCGGAAGAAGGCCCGGGAGAGAAACCGAGCTACGCTCCTGGCCTCCCAGAAGCCCTTTAAGTTCATTGCGAGGGAGGAACAGAAGCGAGTAGTCCGCGAGAAGAAGCTGAGAGACCTTTTTAGGGCTAAAAGGAAAACGAATCAGTTTAAAGCCAGACCTGTGCCTCGTTTTATTTACAGGCCAGCTGCGAATGACAAGCCAAAGGAAGAAGAGCTCTATGGGGACAGCAGGATGCAGCCAAAGGCCAGAAATCTGTTACAGACTTCGCCTTGGCCCAGTCGGTCAGCTTGCAGACGTTTCAGGGACCCCAGAAGTTCTGCAAAGCCCAGGGGTAAACACAGGGGTAGGTGCCTGAGGCGGGATGGAGACTTAGAAAAATGGAAGGAACCCTTCTCTGAACACAACTTTCTGAAATGCCCAGAGCTCTGTGAACAGTGTTGTCCTCACGAATCCCCTTGTGACTCTGATAAAAGACAGAAAGTCTTGGCAGACATCAGAGCAGATGAAGAAAATTTGAGAGAAACACGCAGGCCGGGTCTGTCTCCTAGGCGCAAGTCACCAGGAAGAAGCTCGTACCCGAAGCCCAGGCCTCGTGAATGCAGCCCACCGATGCCCACTGCGTCTTCCCGAGGGCGGGAGCAAGCCATCAGGTAAGGCCTCAGGACAGTCACTCCTTGTCACATGGTTGCTGAACTGGCATATGAAGCCCTATGGTTTTTAGCTTGGTAAATCTGGATTTACTAAATTATCTGGAAGGTATTGTATGACATGGTAGAGAATCGTTTGCTAAGAACGTTCTTCTAAGAGACAAATGTGGTTTCTGTTTCCTTGGGGATAGGTAGATAAGCTTACACCATCAGCCTTGCTTGGATTTCCAAGGTCACAATTAAGATTTTGGTCAAAAGATGGCCTTTTTTTCAGCCTTTGAATTATCCCGTGTTAAATCTTTGCTGGACAACTTCCTCCTTGGCTTAAAGTGCATTAATTAAGCCTTAGTTTGTTGCCCTCAGGAAATCCCTTGAGGAAAAGAAAATGTTGGAAGAAGAGAGAAATCGGATCCTAACTAAACAGAAGCAAAGAATGAAAGACTTGCAGAAACTGCTGGCAACCCGGGTTAAGGCTTATGGCTCCGACCAGAGCTTGTCTCAGATAGTTAAATCCAGGGTGAAAGAGCTCAGGTACCACGGAGGAACCTGGGAACGCCAACATCAGCTGCCAAACTTCCTTCCCTTTCCCTTTCCTTTCCCTTTCCCTTTCCCTTTCCCTTTCCCTTTCCCTTTCCCTTTCCCTTTTCCTTTTCCTTTTCCTTTCCTTTCCTTTCCTTTCCTTTTCTTTCCTTTCCCTTTCCCTTTCCCTTTCCCTTTCCCTTTCCCTTTTCCTTTTCCTTTTCCTTTTCCTTTCCCTTCCCTTTCCCTTCCCTTTCCCTTTCCTTTCCTTTTCCTTTCCTTTATTTCTGCTTAACTAGTGGATACCTAGATATGAAAATACTATGGTATCTTAATTTATGGATTTAAATAATCTTTGGCTGTTCCTACTCAACTGTTACATATATGCACACATATACATCTTATGATGACAGTCAGTGTATTTACTTACCTCCATAGCGAGAACCATGAGACCATGTAGAACAGAAACGGCTTTGTTATGGTCATAGTTAGTAACTGCTTAAAAACCCTCACAAATAGCTGGGCATGTTGGCGCATGCCTTTAATCCCAGCACTCGGGAGACAGAGGCAGGCGGATTTCTGAGTTCGAGGCCAGCCTGGTCTGCAGAGTGAGTTCCAGGACAGCCAAGGCTATACAGAGAAATCCTGTCTCGAAAAAAAAAAAATTAAAAAAAAACCCCCGCACAAAACCTTATTTATGCAAGTGTGTTCTTATTTATAAATTATGTAAATATTTGGCATATATACATGCATTGCATATATACATTATACATACATACATACATACATACATATATACATTATACATCTGGTGCTGGGGGCTGGGCATGTGAGGACCAAAGCCAGGATCTTGTACACAGACTGGCTGATCTGGATAAGTCAGGGAGTTCTGTTTTAAGTTTGTACCAAATACAACAGTTTGAGTGGATGCATGGTGGGTACATGGTACCCCTCATGACTGTTCCCCTGTGGAAGCTGATAGCAGCCACAGAACACCTACAGTCCTTTACAGAATACTACTAGAATTCTATAGAGCAGAGTCTGAAAACCAGCATTCCAAACATTGCACATAAAAATAGTCATGCTTAGGCAAGAAAAGCCCCTCCAAACCTGGGTAAGTAATATGACTTATTAACTTTTTTATTATTATTATATGTAAGTACACTGTAGCTGTCTTCAGACACTCCAGAAGAGGGCGCCAGATCTCGTTACGGATGGTTGTGAGCCACCATGTGGATGCTGGGATTTGAACCCATCACCTTCGGAAGAGCAGTCGGGTACTCTTACCCGCTGAGCCATCTCACCAGCCCCGACTTATTAACTTTTAAGATCCAAATACATACATCTGTTTTATCACTGAGCCTTCCTTTAGAGTATAGGATCAGCCCACTAATAGAGCCGAGTTTGATGAACTTGAGCAAAAAAATTCCTTAGGAATACAGTATTGCCTGTGAGAAGTTAAATACCAACTTACTTTGAGTAAGCATAAGTTTTGTAAAGTATAATTATTTTCCGTACCCATGAAACTCTTGTCTTGGTTGCTTCTAGTATATCTTTTTTTTTTTTAACTTTTTAAAAAAAAATTATATGTAAGTACACTGCAGCTGTCCTCAGACACTCCAGAAGAGGGAGCCAGATCTCATTACGGATGGTTGTGAGCCACCATGTGGATGCTGGGATTTGAACTTAATCACCTTCGGAAGAGCAGTCGGGTGCTCTTACCCGCTGAGCCATCTCACCAGCCCCGCTTCTAATATATCTTACACAGAGAAAAAACAAAACAAAACAGTGAAGTTTAATTTATTGTGGGATCTGGTCCACAGGCTAGGCACAGCGATGTTCATGCATTTTTAGCTCTGGCCTCTGATGCTACCTTCTCATGCGCCCCACTTTCTCCCTTACCTACTCCCACTTAATTAATGTTGCCACTGCCCCTTAGGTGATCTCATTTAGGGAAAGAAGAAAAGCAGAGTCTTTTTATTTTGGTTTTTGAAACAAGGTTTCTCTGTGTATCCTGGGCGGCCCTAGAACTAGCTCTGTAGGCCAGGCTGGCCCCAAACTGGAATATCTGCCTGCTTCTGCCTCAGAGTTTTGGGACTAAAGGTTTGTGCCACCACTGACCAGTTTCAGGGATTTGTTTTTGAAAGAATTTTTTTTCTTTTTTTTTTTCAATTTTTATTAGATATTTTCTTCATTTACATTTCAAATGTTATCCAGAAAGTTCCTTATACCCTCCCCCATCCCCGCCCTGCTCCCCTACCCACCCACTCCCTGAAAGAATATTTTTTAAGATACCTATTTGGACCAGACTTTCTCGCTTTTGTATACTTTTATATAAAGTACTTTTCAGGCAAGTCTGAAGTCTTTTTGCCTTGAAGACTTTGGAAATCAAAATGACCAGATTGTTCCCAGGGCAGTATATATACTGTGTGTCTTCAAAACCTGGGCTTTTTATTCTGGATTTATGAAAATCTTGCCAGTCTAGAAAAGGAACTGGGCTGAGCTGTGCTCTAACTTGCTGATTTGTCTTCTGAAGTGAAGTAGAGCTTCTGTCGCCGACCTTTAAAACGCCACTCTCTTTATCTGGTTCTAGAAGGAATGAAAAGGCCAGGATGAGAGAATATTGGCAAGAACTGGAGGAACAAGAGGAAAAACTGCAGAAGAGGCCGATGTTGTTTGAAAGAGTCACCCAGGTTGTGTATATTGGTTAGGGCCATTACCAGCTTTCTGTTTCTCAGTACCTCTGGCCTCCACCTGTGTGCTCCGTCTTACGGTGTCCTACAGTTGCTGAGACATGCTGTTTCTGGGGCGGCTTCATCCAGTCCACCAAGAAAGTAATTTCACTTAAGATGTGATAAGGCTTGTAGCTCAATAAAGAACATGTCATTAACCCCGTGCACCTCAAGACATTTGTGACATGGTTTGCTTTAGTGTCTGGTCTTTTTAGTCAGCCTGGTTTTTATTCTGTTGAGGCTTTGGGATATCATGAGGAGGTCTTTTTGAATTCAACCATTGGGTGTATGACCATTGCATGCAACATAGTGAGACCGTCTCTTAAAAGCATTTTAAATTGGGCAGTTAGTTAGTTAATTAATTATATTATTTGTGTGTGAGTGTTTTGTGTAGGCACCATGTGCATTTCTACCCATAGACATCAGAGGGTATTGGATACTGTGGAACTAGAGTTGTGAGCTACCATATGAATGCTGGGAATTGAACCTAAGCCCTCTATAGAAATAAGAGCTTTTAACTACTGAGCCATCTCTCCAGGCCTAAAAGCATTAAAAAACAAAAGCAAATCTCTCTGCTTCACCATCCTCCTTATCACAGTCCTTCCTCCCGTGGAGGTCTTTCACTCCCGTGTTCAATGGCGATCTCAAGGGGTCTCATGATTAACCTCCCCAGTTGTAATTACCTCAGGATGGGGAGGTAATCATATCACAGATGGAAAAACTCAAGTGGTGAGTAGTGAGGTGTACGGTTAGTAAATGGTAAAACTAGGATCAGAACCCAAGTTGATCTGCTTTCCGTAACCCTTTCACAAAAGAGAAACTTGTAAGTCACAGAACAGTACATAAAGCCCCTCCGTGCTTTATGTCAACCTTTATTTTTGAGACTTGGTCTCAGGATTCTCAGCCCCAAACTCCTGCATAGCCAAGGCGAACTTAAGTTTGTAACTCCTGCCTTTACCTTCTAAGTGCAGGAGTTATTGGTGTGTGCCACCACAACTGGTTTTACGTGGTGCTAGGGATGGAATTCTCAAAGCTGGGAATACACCCACACCCACTCCCACCATGCTCCAGCCCCAGCCCCCCTGTGGGCTTCTCAGGCCTTCTCCACTCCCTCTCCCTACCGCTTTGCCTGCTCATTTGTCTCTTACTGTGCAGACTTTGAGACACCCTGGCCCTTGAATCAGTCTGTTTCCTGCTCTGATGACTGTAGCCTTTTTTTTTTTTTTTTTAGCTCCTACTCACACAACCTTAGCTCACAGTCACTGTCTTGGCCTTCCTCGTGTTCCTTCCTGAGCCTTACCCAGGTCTGCCTGCATCCCTCCCACCACTGTATGGGGACTATCTGTGCAATGTCTCTCTTCCCTATCTGCTAATTGGCTTTAAGGGTGATGGCTTAATCTTTGGGTTCCCAGAACCTACAATAATGTATGGCTATGGGAGAGCCTAAGAGTTGTGATAAAATTGGCCAGATTAGACTATACATTTTCTTTTCTGGAATATTTTTTACCTTGAACGAAGGCATTGATGACAACTTCTGATCTGGTGTTATCTTTTTAAAAATTTTAAAAAGTTTTATATGACTACACTGTAACTGTCTACAGACACACTAGAAGAGGGCATTGGATCCCATTACAGATGGTTGTGAGCCACCATGTGGTTGCTGTTGCTAGGAATTGAACTCAGGACCTCTGGAAGAGCAGGCAGTACTCTTAACCACTGAGCCATCTCTCCTGGCCCCATGCATTATCTTAAAAAGACAAAAGGAATCCTTTCGAGAGGTGCCTTTGAGACTAGAAGAGTAGGTGTGCCTTCCTCTTGCGGTTCTCTTGACATTACAGCTCAAGCTCTCCCTGGTGAAGGCAAAGGACGAACATCAACGGTCACAGAAGGTTTACCTTCCCGCCAAGTGCAAAAAGATAACTCGGTGTCTAGTGGCCACTATTTTAGTTTTGTTAACATAAATTAGTACATTTTTTCCCCCAAAGTCTCAAGTTTTGCTGTGACTGTTGCTGCTAATCAGCAGCTGTTATTCAATAAATTCTCTTCCAGCTTTGTTCATTGCCCATTTATAAAAGTTAGTTTCGGTCTCCCTGCCTGTTGTGCTGTGATTGGTTACAGGGGTAACCATCTTGCCCTTGTCCTTGGACGTCACAAGGTCTAGTAACTGAATAGATGTTAAGTTGAATTCTCTTACTTCATGGTATTAAAAACAAACAAACAAACAAACAAACAAACAAACAAACAAACAGATCTCATGGAGCCCAGGCTGGCCTCAAACTAGTTATAAAGCTAAGGATAACCCTGGACTTCTGATTCTTCTGCTGCTTTCTGAGTGCTTCCATTACAGATTTGTATCACTATTCCTGGATTAGGTGGTCCTGGGCATTGAACGCAGGACTTCAGACTAGGCAAGCACTCTACCACTTGGTGTACATCCCAGCCCCAGGATGTACTGTTCTCAGGGCATTCAGAGTTGTCTTAGATGCTTTAGTCACTTCTGTACTCTCTCGGCACAGTTCTCATTCCTCTCTTGGTTCTCTGTTCACCTAGATGTTTTGTGTAGTGTGTGTGTGTGTGTGTGTGTGTGTGTGTGTGTGTGTGTGTGTGTGTATACATACTAAAGGTCAAATGTACTGGTGTATGCCTTTAATCCCAGCACTTGGGAGGGACTGGCAGGTGGATCTCTATGAGTTCAAGGCCAGCCTGGTCCACATAGGATCAGGACTACACAGTGAAACCCTGTCTCACTTGCATTGTTTAAAAAATTATTGTTATTGACAGTGGTGCAGTTTAACAGAAGTTTTAAATTGTGCGTCTTTTTCAGTATCCCAGAATATCCTGGAGGACATGGTATTAGCTTTCACAGTTAATCTTTACTATTTTAACTTCTCCTGCAGAACTCTAGATCAAGCAACTGTCCTCTCCTGTTTTCTTAATTGGGCATTGATCGAGCTCGGTATCACACTTTGCATACAGGATAATATTGGTCCACCAGAACTGGGCTGTCAACCTTGGAGATTCATAAGGAATTCTTGGCCTCAAATCTCTTGTAAGATCCACTCAGAGGAGCTAAGATTGGGCCAAGTCAAGACAGCAAGCTGAAAACTTGGTCATGATGTAGGTACCTAAAGCTGGTGGACTTCAGGCTGACTTGTGGAAACTGTGCCTTTTTTTTTTTTCCTGACATGACCTCCCTGGCTTTGTGGAACAGGCTATCTGCCTCACCACTCAAGTGCTGCTGGGATTGAAGTCTTTTTGGGGGGTAAGGGGAAGATTGTTGGTTTTTCTGTGGCATTAAAGATTTACACAGAGGCCCAAGCATGCCTGTATAAATGTTACACCAATGAGCTGCAGCGCTGAATAAACATTCCACCAATGAGCTACAGCCCTTTCTAAATGCTCCACCAGTGAGCCCTTAATTAGCTACAGCTACAAAAGGGCCACTGAAATTCCCGTGGACCAAGAAGTGACATTCAAGGGATTTAAACTCAGCTCTAAATATCCCATTTTTCTTACATGAAGTAAAGATAACAATACTGATGATTTTATTTTTGATGGGCTGATGTCATGGCATGTAAGACTGAGAACTACATTAGGTGCATAAAGGAGCCGTCTGGCACTCTATTGTGGTCCTGCCTTCTGATCTGTAGTCAGACACACGACCTTTTTTTTTTTTTTTTTTTTTTTTTAAATTTTATTTATTATATGTAAGTACACTGTAGCTTTCCTCAGACACTCCAGAAGAGGGCGCCATATCTCATTACGGATGGTTGTGAGCCACCATGTGGATGCTGGGATTTGAACTTATCACCTTCGGAAGAGCAGTCGGGTGCTTTTACCCGCTGAGCCATCTCACCAGCCCCCCTTTGTTTTTGTGTTTGTTTTTAGACAGATCTTGCTGTAAACCCCTGCTGGCTGGTCTGGAACTCATTATGTAGGCCAGGCTAGCCTCAAAATTGTGCTAATCCTCCCCCAGCCTCGGCCTCTTCATTACTGGGACCGCATCACATGCAGATAATCAGTTTCCTTATTGATCTTCTTTATGGAGTGTTCTTTATGCAATCTTAAAAGAGTGACTACAGGTTAGCGCTCAGCCACCTTTAGAGGTCTGCACATCTAACTTGGGATCTGCACGCATGGCCTCGTTTCCAGCTCTCCCCATTTCTGGACATGCACTAACTGAGTTGGCTGGATGTGTCCTTTTGTGTTTTTCTGCACGTGCCTCTTGCTCGATGTTAGGCTTTTGTAAGTTATCTGCCAGATTCTTCATTCCCATTGCATCATTTTTACCTTGTCTGACTAAAGCACAGCTTACCACCCACCCAAATGTTGACAGGGTTTGGCTGCTCACTGTGGAGGTTATTAACGACACATTCTTGCAGCTGTCCTCTGGGGCACATGTGTGAGTCTCTTGGTCCATGTCTAAACACGTCACTGTCAGTCACAGGAGATGCGTATTTGAATCTCTGACACTGTTGATCTCAATTTTCGGCGGTGCTTTTAAATTGATACATCTTTTTTTTTTTTTTGGTTTTTCGAGACAGGGTTTCTCTGTAGCCTTGGCTGTCCTGGAACTCACTTTGTAGACCAGGCTGGCCTCGAACTCAGAAATCCGCCTGCCTCTGCCTCCCGAGTGCTGGGATTAAATTGATACATCTTAATGAATGTGTATGTATAGCCTTTGCTCTCATCTAAAAAGGGTTGTCTTCTCCTGTAGAGAAATGCAAGGATGGCCGCAGAGAGGTGTTACTCTAACACTCTAAAAGCACTAGGACTCCTTGAGGAGTTTGTTTCAGAGAAAGGCCAAAGTGGAAAAGTGTCTGAAGACTTCATCAGGCAAGAGCTGAGAAGCTGCACATTGGAGAAAGAAAGGTAGTGTACTTGCAGGGAACCAGACTCGGTCGGGGCTTTTCTATTGTTAAAAACAAAACAAAAAAACCAGGGCCGGGCGTGGTGGTGCACGCCTTTAATCCCAGCACTCGGGAGGCAGAGGCAGGCGGATTTCTGAGTTCGAGGCCAGCCTGGTCTACAAAGTGAGTTCCAGGACAGCCAGGGCTATACAGAGAAACCCTGTCTTGAAAAACCAAAAAAAAGAAAAAACAAAAACAAAACAAACAAACAAACAAACAAAAAAACAAATCTTTTTCTTAAGGGAGTGCATGTGAACTGTTGTAAGATCTATTATACTATTTTATATTGTGATGTAAATATTTACACAGTGATAAAACACATTGTTCCTACAGCAAGCTTATGTTTCTGACATATAAAAAAGATAATGGCCTGCTTTTGACTGGGACACCAGGAGTCAAGTTTCGAGATAGATTAGTTGTCAGGCACTAGGTGCTGCCACAGTCCTCCTGCTATGGGTGGAGCCTGTGGACTTAACTCTGCCTGCATGATGGTGACACAAACCTTTGAAACCAACACATCTTTCCTTTGATTGATACATTTCTTTCTTTAGCTCTTACGGAGAAGAAAGAGAGAATGAAGAAGAAAACTATTTAACTGATATCAGCAGCCAGGATTCTTGCAAAGGAAACAAGGAAGATATTAAAGAAAGTGGAGAAGAAAATTCTGGAGAATGAATCCGAATCACAAGGTTTCTTGTCTTGCCGACCCTCCCCCGGTGCAGCTTCGGGACTGCAGCGCCTGTGCTTGGGTTACTGTGAGCATCCCTGGGAACAGCTCTCACACACGCAGGCCTGCTGAATCAGGACACCATGCCTGGAAAGGCTGAGTCCACAGGACACGTGGTTTGGTTGCTACCTTACAGCTTTGCATGTTGAAGTTTAGAAATTGCTATGCTCTTTGTGATTATGATTATATTTATATTTTCAAAGTGTTTGAGGGTTGGAGAACCACAGCTGTCACAAATGGATTAGTTATGGAAATGTACATTTGCATTTGATAGGAAAAAATTGGTATTGGTAGAACTATTAGCTTTTGAAGATCTATTTTTAAATGCACTATTTTCATTTTTTCCTCAGAACCATTTTAAATAAGTAATGTACTACAGAAAAAGTAGATACTTGGAAATGCACAGTAATTTTGACACTGAAAAGATTTACTGCTAAGTCCATACCATGGCTACTTTTCCCTTTTTTGCCCCTTTTCTGGTGAAGATTAAATCTAGAGCTCACACACACTTACTCAGTGAATTCTACCATTTGCTATATCCTCAACCCTCCCAAGTTATTTTTGATAGGTAAAGTATTAAAATTACTTATGCTACTTTTAGAATCCTGTGTATTCTTGTATATAGACTAATTATGGCCTTTGTGAGTGGTACTCTTAAGAGATAAAGGTTACTGTTCTATATATGCTGAAATTGTGATCCTAACTTGCCAAAGGAAAATCCTAAAAGTAATTCAGATTTATTTATTTATTTATCCTTGGCGTTTTGTTTTTAGTGTTTCATTTTTGTTTCTTTCTTTTTCCTTTTTTTTTTTCTTCTTTTCCTTGATTTTTTTGAGACAGAGTTTCTCTGTGTAGCCCTGGCTGTCCTGAACTTAATTTGTAGATCAGGCTGACCTGGAACTCAGAGATCCACCTGCCTCTGCCTTCCTAGTGCTGGGATTAAAGAAGTGTGCGACCACTGCTGGACAATTTTATCCATGTCTTTGTGTCTGTCTGTGTGTAGGAATGTGGATGTGAGTTCAGGTGCCTATAGAGGCCAGAAGAGAGTGTCAGCATCCTTGGAGCTGGGGCTCCCAGGGCTGTGAGCTGGGTGCTGGAAACCACACTTGTGTCCTTTGTAAGAATAGTGTGTGTGTGTGGGGGGGGGGGACTGGCGAAATGGATCAGTGGGTAAGAGCACTGACTGCTCTTGCAAACATCCTGAGTTCAAATCCCAGCAACCACATGGTGGCTCACAACTACCAGATCTAATGTCCTCTTCTGGGGTGTCTGAAGACAGCTACAGTGTACTTAAGTATAATAATAAATAAATCTTAAAAAAAAAAAAGAGTAGTGTGTGCTTTTAACCACTGAGTCAGCTCTCCAATCCAACCAGCTTGGTATTATACTTCAAAAATAATCAATAATAAATGTAATCAGTAATATTGCCCATAGTTTGGTTGGTAACTGTTTTCTTTTTTCTTGTTTGTTTGGTTTTTTGGTTTTTCAAGACAGGGTTTCTCTGTGTAGCTCTGGCTGTCCTGGAACTCACTCTGTAGACCAGGCTGGCCTCAAACTCAGAAATCCACCTGCCTCTGCCTCCCAAGTGCTGGGATTAAAGGCATACGCCACCACGCCCGGCTACTGTATCTCTTTTTAAAGATTCATTTTTATTTTCGTGGGGTTTCTGCCTGGGTGCATGTCTAGTCTGTGCTGTAAGTGCAGTGCAGTACTCTCAGGGGAGGGCACCGGATTCTCCAGAGCTAGAGCTGCCGACAGTTGGGAATCCTCTGTGAAAGTGCTGGGAATTGAGCCCAGGTCCTGTGGAGGAGCAGCCGGGGCTCCTAGCGGCTGGCTGGGTGGTCTTTGCTTTATGTGCTCAGTGAAAAGGAAAAGACCCTTTGTGTCCTTGCTTTCCTCACAGCTAGGTGGGCACACTGTATAATACCACATTAGCAAGAAAGATGGAAACACAGCAGCTGGTCCCTTCAGCCCTTTCTCTTTTTCTCCTTCTTGAGAAAATGAGTTTTCTTTAAGCAGCAGAATAGGGTTCTTAATTCAGTAGATGTAGTCAACTTTGTGTTTCAAACATATTTTGAGGTGTCATTTCTAAATCCCCCCTGTGTCTTTGGGCTGACCATGGACAGTGAGAGTGATCATTTGCTCTGTGTGAAGAAAAATATCTGCATTAACCTTTGAGGCTTGAACCACAAACAGGATATCAACATGGAGACCAGCATGGAGACCAGCGTTGAGGCCTGGCCTGAATAGTTCTGTTCACTTCCTCTTCCTGGGGAACTGTTTGTTGTTAGGGTCACTGTGGGACGGGTATCATTGCTATGTCCAGAGGGGAAGGAAGGTTATCAGAAGGCAGCAGGTT